>JAXCGZ010000502.1:60000-62028 GCA_037179515.1 Halocaridina rubra | reverse complement strand
AAGATTTCATTCTAAACATATGGACTTCTTAACAAATGGTTCAACAATTTATTTTTCAAAAAAATTTGATCTTTCCAACCACATTAAGAGAGGGCTCACCACGATATTACATTCTAAACCGTTGGTCTATTTTATAATTGGTTCAGCTATTGATTTTTAGACAAATTATACCCTCTCCACTCAGATAATGAGGGGTTTTTACATCGAGATTTCTTTCTAAACAGAGGGATCCTTAGCAAGTGGCTAAAACTTTGATTTTTTTCGACAGTTTTGACATTTCCAACCACATAAAGAGGTTTTATCACGAGATTTCATTCTAAACAGATGGACTCCTTACGTTGTTAAAATAATACAGAACTGAATTGCCCAAGTATTTAGTGTGACCAGCGTGCGTTTCGCACAACCTGCAACCTTGAGGAGTATGACCGCAGCAGCTACTTGGGGAGACCATTTTCGATCTTAAGACCCTTCAACACATCTTGCAGAAAGAGTTAGTCTGGGAAAGTTTTTCTGTCGTACCGGAGCCTATGGTCTAGAGAACGTTGTCATAGCCCGTCTTCCAGATGTTAGTAAAATAAAGTTCATAAATGTTCAGTTTACGATCCACTTCCTAGTAATGAAGGCAGCTACAGCAGACATGACCTCAAGGTAGGCATTGGGTCGTATTCGGTCAGCAACACGAAAAGCTTCATTATTTTCATTATTTCCAACTTTGAAATCCATAGGGCCAAACCAAGCAGCAAATTGTATCTGGAAAACATTGAAGATCAATGTAGCAAAATAACAAACATGTATTGTGCATGGCTCTCTCCCTAGCCTCTTAGAAAAAGGTTATGTAGCACTCTGTATGGGGACCCTAACTATATGATTTTTTTTAATTATAAGGATGCGTGGTAGGATGGTAATATTGGCAGAAAGGGACGTTAAAGAAGCCTATGTGGATGGGTCATAGATGGATGGATAGAGGATGGCAAATAGGGGTATTTTGAATTTGAAATCTTTTATGGCTGGATGGGTTAGTCGGAAGAGATAAATCAGTGTCTTCTTATTCTTAATCCTACTTTCTGTGTTTCTCCTTGTTAAAACAAAAAATGGATTCGCAAAAAAACAAAAACAAAAAAAAACAAATATGATGAAACCACAAATAACGTAAATACCAAGTGTTGCCACATTCAGAATCCATGATGGACCCCACGTGGACTCCCCAACATCAGTAATGTTGAGGTTAACATCATGTTTTCTATCATGCAGAGCATTTTATTACAAGTTAAAAAAATTTTTAATGAAAAATGTTGTTGTTGTTGTGTGTTGTTCCGGTTTTACGTCACGGACTCCCTTTTCAACAAAGGGCTAGGACGGTTGCCTTCTTGCGAAGGACTTGTTTTGGCAGATGTAATCGTTACCCTGAGTACATGCCCATACTAACCTCAGACCGTGACGGGATGTGAATCCTCGACCTGACGACTCAGCGTCGCGGACGCTACTGCTTTTTATTTTTTAAATCAGGTTTAGAAATGGGTTTAACTAATGAATTTTTAAATAATTTTACTCTCTTTAAAGCTGAAAGAACCAATTATTACCGCAATACTGAAAAACCAACCTCAAAAATGCTGTGTTAAAAGAATATTTCATATTCACACAGGATGATTGTTGGTGCTGTGAGTCTCGATAACCCCTGCTGCGAGAACAGCAACGTTGCCACAGCAGGAGAATATCTCGTACATCAACATTGAAACAGCGAACATTTCTAAATCATAAAAGCTGTGCCTAAACCGCATTTTGCATTCACACAGCAATATTGTTGGTGCTGTGTTTCGATAGCACCTTCTGCAAGATCTGTATTGTTGATTCTGTGCGTGTCCAAAGCGTCTGCCCAATATATGTATGGTTGATGATGTTTATTTTGGCAACATCTGCTGTGATATCTGTACAACTGGCGCTGTGCATTTCGAAAACATCCGCTGCGAGTTCTGTACAGTTGGTGCTGTATGCTTAAACAACATCCGCTGAGATACCTGCACAGTTATA
>JAXCGZ010000502.1:55000-57500 GCA_037179515.1 Halocaridina rubra | reverse complement strand
AAACTATAGATCCACCAGCACTGTTACAAGACTTTGAGGTGATTCCCTGTTTCCTGGCCATACAATATATAACCCAACAAGCAGTGTTAGCAGACTTCATCACGCTATCTCATCTCCGAGCCATGCCATCTATAGCCACGCCAGCAGTGTTACCAGATTTTGAGGTGATTCCCCGTTTCTTAGCCATGCAATACATAACCCAACCAGCACTGTAACTAGACTAACGTGTGCTTCCGTCTCCTAGCCATGCGACCTACAGCCATACCAGGAGTGTTAGCAGACTTCAACATGATTCTTCGTCTGTTGACAATTCATTTTATAGCCACACTAGCAGTGTTAACAAACTTCTACGTGATTCCCCATCTCATAGCCAAGTGATCTATAGCCACACCAGTAGTGTTACCAGAATTTTATGTGGTTCATCTCTTCATGGCCACGCTATATATATCCACACCAGCATTGTTACCAGATTAACGTGATTTTCCTTCTCCTAAGCATACCATACCAGCAGTGTTATCGGATTTCTAAGTTAATAGAAAAGAAAAAAAAGAAAAAAGACAGAAAAACTCAGAAACATGTAAACCAAGAAACGAGAATAAAAAAATAAAATAAATGATAAAGTAATATATAAGCAATCGAGGAAACAAACAAATAAACAAAAATAAACAAATATTAAAATGGCCCAAACAAAAAATTAAACAAAAAAATATTAAAAACACAGAAATTCACACACACAAAAAATGAAATTGAAAAAAAGCTAAATAAACTCGAAAAAAAGGTAGAATAAACTAGAAAAAATACTTAAAAACTAGAAAAAAACACCAAAAAAAAATTAAAAGAAATACTTAGAAAACTAGAAAAAATACTTGAAGATTCTATAAAAAAAAAACAAAGAAAAAACACTAGGAAAAAGAAGAAAAACACTAGAAAAAACTAGAAAAAAATTGAAAAAAAAAATGCTCTACGTGAGAGGTTGGATGGTTTGTTGTCCCAAGAGAATAGTGAAGGAGTCAAGAAGGGGGTAAGGGGGGTATGGAGGAGAGAAATTGGGGGGTATGGAGGAGAGAAACTGGGGGTGATGGAGGGAAAATCTGTGGGGGTGGTAGAGAAACTGTGGAGTGGTGTAGGAAAAAGCTATGTGGGTGGTGAAGTGAAAAGATGTGGAGGTTGGAGAGAGGAGGAGCTATGGAGAGTGCAGGGAGATGCTGTGGAGGTGAAAGAGGAGAGAAATAGTGACGAGTGGAGGGAAGAAGCTGTAAAGCTGAAGGAGGGGAGATGCTGTGGGGTGGAGAGAAAAAGCTGTAAGGGAAAAAGTGAAGAAGCTGTGGTGTGGAGAAAGTAAGTTTGAAGGGGGAAAAACACTGTGGGAGTGGAGGGAGAATCAGTGGAAGGTGTAAGGGAAAGCTGTGGAGAATGGTTGAGGGAGAAGCTGTGGAGAGTGGAGGAAGAAGCTGTGAAGAGTGGGGGGAGAGGCTGTTGAGAGTGGAGGGAGAAGATATGGAGAGAGGAGGAAGAGACTATGGAGAATAGAGAGAGAAACTGGGAAGTATGAAGATAAAAGCTGTGGGGGTGTTGAAGCGAAATTGTGGAGAGCGGTGGAGGGAAGCGCTGTGTGTTAGACGGAGGAAAAGCTGTTGGTGGTGATGGAGGGAGAAGCTGTAAAGAGTAGAGTGAGAAAATGTAGAGCTGAAGGAGGGGAAGAGCTGTGTGAGGTAGTGAAAAGAGAAGCTGTGGAGAGTAGAGGTAGACACTGTGGGGGCAATAGAAGAGAAGATGTGAGGGCTGTAGAAGAGAAGCTGTGGGGGCGGTAGAAGAGAAGCTGTGGGGGTGGTAGAAGAGAAGCTGTAGAGTAGTGTAGAGAAAAGCTGTGTGGGTGTATGAAGGAAAAATCAGTGAAAGTGTAGAAGGTGAGAAGCTGTGGGTGATGGAGGAAAAAACTGTGGAGGTGAAAGAGGTAAGAAACAGTGTCAAGTGGAGGGAGAGGCTGTAGAGACTGAGGGACAAACTGTGGAGACGAAGGAGGGGAAAAGCTGTGGGTTGGAGAAAAAAGCTGTGGGATAGAGAGGGAGAAAGCTATGGAGTGTGGAGGGGAAAGCTGTGGTGAGGTGAGGGTAAAGCAGTGTAGGGAAGAAGAAGAATTTGTTCTGGTGAATGAGGGAAATAACTGTGGAAAATGGAGGGAAGAAGCTGTGGGGATGAAAGGAAGAAGCTGTGGAGATGGAAGAGAGAAGCTGGGGACACTGGAAGAAACATGTAAATGGAGATTATGAAAATAAAAAAGTTTTGGGATATAATATACTGTTGGAGAGGAATGAAGAAGCTGTGGGTATTAAACAGAAAAGCTGTGGAACATGATAAGGAGAATCTATAGGAACTGGAGGTGAGTAGAGGGACAAGCTGTGGAGGTTCTTGAAGTTGTATGAGTAGATAGAAGAAACTGTAGGATATAAAAAAAGCTGTGGCAATGAAAAGAAGCTGTGGAAATTGAAATGGATAAGCA
>JAXCGZ010000502.1:47500-50000 GCA_037179515.1 Halocaridina rubra | reverse complement strand
ATCCATCCATCCATTCATCCATCCATACATACATACATACATACATACATACATACATACATACAAACATACTTACATCCATCCATCCATCCATCCATCCATCAATCCATACATGCATACATACATACATGCGCAAACACAATATCAGTGGCACTAAGTATCATATTTAAGGAGTCACTGGAGTCGGGGGAGATTCCAAGATGCTGGAAACAAGCAAATGTGATACCTATCTTCAAAAAGGGAAGGAGGGATACGGCTCTGAACTATAGACCAGTTTCCTTGACCAGCATAGTTTGCAAAGTTATGGAGAAACTACTAAGGAAACATATCTCTCTTCACTTGGAATCCTTCAACTTTTTGTCAGTGAGGCAACATGGCTTCAGAGAAGGTAGATAAACAGTAACAAACTTATTAGAATTTTATGATGAGGTAAGCCAAATCTTACAGGAAAGAGAGGGCTGGGCAGATTGCATATTCCTGGACTTCCAGAAAGCGTTTGACACTGTTCCACATGGGAGACTTATTAGGAAGCTGCAATCAATGGCTAGAATAGGTGGAAATGTCTTGGAATGGATAAAAACTTACTTAGAAGGAAGGGAACAGAGGGTTAGAGTAAGACACTCAGTGTCTGAATGGAGAAGAGTTAGTAGTGGAGTTCCACAGGGTTCAGTTTTAGGGCCACTTTTGTTCCTTGTATATGTAAATGACCTACCAGAGTCTGTAAATTCATTCATGAATATGTTTGCAGATGATGCAAAGATTGTGAAGAAAGTAAAAAACGAGAACAATGGTAGAGAACTTCAGGAGGATCTAAATAATCTGCATGAGTGGTCAGAAAAGTGGCTAATGAAATTCAATACCTCAAAATGTAAGGTAATGAGAATGGGTACAAGTGCAAGAAGGCCCAAGCTTGACTACTCGGTGGCTGGAGTACAACTTCAAGAGACAGAAAATGAGAGAGATCTAGGAGTAAACATACTGGCAGATTTGTCTCCAGAAATACATATAAATGGCGTAGTAAGGGCAGCATATGCATTCTTATCAAATGTAAGGGTAGCCTTCAGGCACATGGACAAGGAAATGTTCAGAAATATTTATGTAACCTATGTGAGGCCAAAACTCGAATATGCAGCCCCCTTTTGGAATCCGCACTTGAAAAAGCACATAGCTAAGCTTGAAAAAGTTCAAAGACATGCCACGAAACTGGTGCCAGAAATACGCAATCTCGGTTATGATGAGAGGCTGAGGGAATTAGACTTGCCATTACTCGAAGCTAGAAGAGTAAGGGGGGATATGGTGACAGTCTTTAAATTCCTTCATGGTTATGATAGAGTGGATAGGGATCGATATTTCGATATGGCTGGCTCTAGAACTAGAGGTCATAGTTTGAAGCTTCGTAAGAAAACTTCTTTGCAGGATGTAAGGAAATACTTTTTCAGTGTAAGAGTAGTTGATAATTGGAATTCGCTAAGCGAGGAGGTAGTTAATGCTATCTCAATCCATAGTTTTAAGGACAGGTACGATAAGTATCACTAAGTCTAAAATGGAACCGATCAGGAGACGGGAAGATACGAGCTTTGGGCTCTTTCCCGTAAACACAATTAGGTAATCAATTAGGTAATCACATACATACATACATATATATATATATATATATATATATATATATATATATATATATATATATATATATATATATATATATATATATATATATATATATATATATATATATATATATATATATATATATATATATATATATATATATATATATATATATATATATATATATATATATATATATATATATGTAGTCTCCGTGGCAGAATGGTGGCGTCCGCGACTCTGACACGGCAGGTCGAGGGTTCGCGCCCCGTCACGGACTGAGGTTAGTATGGGCATACACTCAGGGTAACGATTACATCTGCCAAAACAAGTCCTTCGCAAGAAGGCAACCCTAGTAGAAAAGGGAGTTCGTGACATAAAACCGAATCCATATATATATATATATATATATATATATATATATATATATATATATATATATATATATATATATATATATATATATATTACAGGAAAAAAAAAACACTCATGCATACATATATGCACATAAACATACAAGTATATCATAATAAATCTAGATTCATACACATGGTAATACACATACATATACACGCAAAGATATGCAAAAATAAAACGCTTATTCATATTCATATACACAGAACACAATACACTTAAACATGCGGTCATTTTGAATGTTAAGGATATTATGTATACCACATTAATATTCCAGTTGGAATTTCACATTCCTAATTTTCATTCCTGTTCCATCATTTTCCCCCTAAGGAACAAGGTGTTGAGGTTGAAACGGGGGTTGGGGTCAACTCGTGCGTGACAAATTCAATCCTTTTAATTTTTTAAATGGAATAACACTTATAAAGATACATTTTAAAGAGGAGGAGGAGGAGGAAGAGGAGGAGGAGGAGGAGGAAGA
>JAXCGZ010000502.1:0-42500 GCA_037179515.1 Halocaridina rubra | reverse complement strand
ATCTATGCCTTGTTTTTAACCTTTTAACCTTGGCAATGTTTTCTTCATGCCCAAGCCTTTATTGCTAAGGGCAATTTTATTTCCTGTCCCGGTATCACACTCATAATAAGAATGATTAAAGAGTGCAAAAATTAAATTTGTAAAGTCCACCTTTCTCTCTTTTTCTATGTAGGTACAAATAAAGAAAACGAATTTTCTATGACTTACTTGCCTATTTTTCTACAGAAGTCTTTTCATTACTCGTGATATTTCTTGTGGACCGTGGTAGCATAGTGGTTAGAGTTTTCAATTCAAAAAGTAATAAAACCCTGTTCGAATCCATCGCGGGGCGTTAGGAAGGGTATCTAAACTTGATTTCTAAGCTCCAACCTGTCTGTGTCAACCCCCACTAAAATGGATATTAGAGTGATATTATTCCATTAATTGCGATTTTAATTGTTGATTTGAAAAAGAAGAGAAGTAGCGACCTTTCAATGAAAATGTATAAGTCTCTTAATATAGAAGTTTTTCTTACAAGTAAAAGGAAGAATAATCTTACCTGCTGTAAATACATTTCTTTCATCAAAAAAGTTTGAATGAATTTTGTTTCTTGATATCGTCAAAATAATCTATGTTCCTTAATAGGTAGAATTACATGGCAGGTCTATGAGTGTCTATTTTCTGTTTTGTGCTCATGACTTAGTCAATTCCACTCACATTGTGTGCTGCATTGGCAGGGTCTGAGATGACATGCATTATGACTGACCAGTTTACATTCTCCCGAACATAACTAAGATGTTCTTTTTACTTTTATGTCATTGTTAATCCCCATTATGGAGGTGATCAGATGACTGGATGCCCTTCCTAATTCCCCATGGTGGGCTCAACACGAGTGTGTCACTTCCCAAGTCAAGCACTAAAAATTATGCAACTTGTGGTCTCCATTAAAAGGCTTGTTTAAATTCGAAAAATAAGAGTTCAAAAGACAAGGACCCTAACATGGAAAATCTGTCTATCTATATAGAATAGCCATATTCCCCCTTATATGGGGGTGGTTGAGTCAAATTAAAAACATTACTAATTGAGGGAGAAACACTCAAAGGTGGGGATTCCTAGTTCCTTAGCTGCTTCCCATATAACCTACTTTTACGATAAGCAGGGGAACACGGAGGAAGTATTTCAAAACAAAAACTTGACTGTTTGTGGGAGGAACACATAAAAGAGAGGATTTACAGTCCCCTCACTCCATACCATTTAGCTTTTTTTTATGACACACAGGGAAACATGCAAAAATAAAATCTTGAAAGAAACTGTAAACAGTAGCATAAATTAACTTTTCAAGAATATCAGTGATGAAGAAGAATAATTCAACATTGGAATTTTAACATAACGAGAATACACAGAGAACTGGCAAAGAATTTCAAGAATATCTCACATATTACCATAAACATAGCAGACATAACAACATATATGCAATTCTACAGCATTGGCTAAATATCTAACTGAAAAATGCCTCCCTCTTAAGCTAATGTTTAGATACTTTACTGAGGAAAATAATCAGCATATGCAGTGTAGCCAGATCAAAGGAGAACCCATATACTAGGGAACATCTCAACTTCACAGAGTTTGAAGGAGTTTTATGCTAAGGGACAAGAAAGAAAATGGTTTAGGGTGGGACGGAATACCCATCTATATGGGTATTCTGTCCCACCCTAAGAGTGCAAGCAGATCCAATTTTGGGTACTTAAAAGCATGCACGGAACCTCAAGAAACGTAGCTTGACAAGAAATTTAGAGGTAAACATTCTAACTGTCCAAGGCAGATGAGACTATCAATTGTAATTATGGTTATAGTTCAAGAAAGCCCAAGTGTGGTACTCAGTAATGAGCATGAGACTTCAAGCTACAAAGAACAAAAGAGAACTAGGGGTAACCATATTAACAACCCAGAGTAGGAGAGACTGCCCACTCTAATTATAGTTTTAGTGCAATGAGGCCAAAGTTTTGGTACTCAATAGGATACGTGGAGCTTCAAGAAACAGAAAACGAAAAATATTTAAGGGTAAACGTTTTAACTGCCCATAGTAGAAGAACCCATCCATTTTATGTATGGTTTTATTGCAAGTTTGGATACTTAACAGCAGGCGCAGAACTTCAAAAAATGGAGAACAACAGGAGATCTAGGAGTAAACGTATTAACTGCCCAGGGTAGAAGAAGATAGCCATGCTAATTACAGTGTTAGTGTCATTTCTACCAATATATATTGTTTACCAATAATACTCACTTCATAAACAACAACATTTTATTCGTTAGAGATACCAGACAATGAGTTCTTTATGTTACAAAAGTCCTATTGATTACAACTGTTCTTACTTAGTTCATATAATGGAAAAAATCATTTTATTTCAAGTTTGTTTTCAAAAAGACTAGAGTCTAGGTATAGTGTAGTCCTTCTCATTCGAAAAATTCACTGATACACCAGAAAGAAGAAGAGAATGATGGTTATGATTTACTATTCCTGATTTAATTTTTCCAATTCCTGATAGTTATTATTCAGAGTATCATTCTTGCTAATTTGCCAGAATGCATACATTCTTTATATCATTCTACAATGGGCATTTGAACTGCTTCAAAAAAAGATAGATTTTCATTAAATACTAAAATATAATAGATCAAAATGTGTTGCAAAATGTATAATTTGAAATTATAATAATATAAATGAAAATTTAGTCTATAGTGGGCCAAATACTTTTAAGTCATTGGCATTCAGTCTGTGACTGATGCCTATCAACTGTTTTTAATCCTAAACTAACCAAAAACCTTCAATATGCCAATACATAAGCGAGAAAAGCATAGTTAATCTCTGATGCAATATATAATTTACAATATGCTATATGGTTCCTCACCTTAATGGCTGTCTGGTCTAGGCAAATATATGCAGTCAGCTAAATCAAACTTAAAACAACACAATATATTTAAAACATCGAACATAATACTGCAGAGCATCATTCTTCTTCTTCTTTCCATGATTTATCAGACACACACACATGTGCTAGGGCTGAGATTTTATCATCCACAGCCTAGTGATTGTCCACCTCAACTCCTTATCAAACTAAACTTTTTAAAGTAGCATAAGGACATTTTAACCAGTTTTATATTTTTTCTAATTTTAAAGTGTGAAAAAAAGAAAATTACAGGTATTTGTTGCTGGAATTATTGGATTACATAAGTTACACTTATTATCAAACCCTGTTTTAGCATGAATGAAAAGGTGATATTCCAGGGGAAGTGTGTTATTCCAGGGGAAAATGAAAGAATAAGTGGAAAACTGAAAATCAGTTTAACTCTGTCTTGGTGTTTACATTTCTCAATAACTATACTGTACATGTATGTATATGCATGATATATATAATACACCGTTCAAGGTCATTTTACTATTAATATGTATTTCCTAATTGTTACAGAAAGGGTGATTCAATTAAGAACTGAATAACAATTATACGCAGATAACATGCTTTCATCAATTAACCTTAATTCGTATAATGATTAGTCAATTCTTAACAGACACACCTTTTCAGGGAAAAATATATATGTTGAAGTCTGTGCAATAGCACATACAGGGTCATCAGTTATGCCGAGTGGCTGTATGAAACGCATGCGTGCATGCCCATATTCGTATGCCTCTACGCTCATGCCCGTAACGCATGAATGTAATTCTCTGGATTATTAAAATATTTAAGAGTTTTCTAATTTATTTAAGAATTTTTCTATTTAAATTGGAAAAGTAGAACGTCACCACACTGAAATTCCTGAGATGTCTTTCTACCTCTCGCTACGATATGGCTACGAGCTAGAATCATTTATATATCCCTTAAGATTCCATCACAAAAAAATATATTCCATTTTCGTCAGTTTTTCAAGGAGTTTCAAGAAATATCAAAGAAAGTATGAGAAGGAGAATGACAGTGGTTTGATCATGTAATGCAAAGAGAAGATGACCATGTCTGTAGGAGGGTTATGGATATGGAAGTAGGGGGAAGAAGGGGAAGAGAAAAGCCAAAGTTCCGAAGGAAGGATAACGTAGCAAATGATATGCCGGATTAAGGGCTAAGGGAACAGGATATGCCAGACTGGAAAGGGTGGAAAGGTAGTCGTTGTTCATAGCAAGGAACATCGACCTCATTCAGAAATGGGTTAGGAGTGAAGACAAAGAAGGAGTTTACAAAGAGTAGAAAACTGTAAATAAAGTCTTCTAATGAATTTTTGCGGATATGGCTATGGTTTTAGGGGAATGTTTATGAAGTGAGATGAATGAATATAGAAAATTAAAATGGATTTCAGCCTTCGTTCAAGCATGTCTGCAGCGCAAACTCACAACTTAAGCCCTCTCATGGAAGTGTCTGAATCTAATCTTGTTATAATGACAAATTATACTGACACCAAGGTTAGTAGGGTTAAGGCTTTCAAGATATAAAAATCTTCTCAGCATTTGAATGGCTGTTGCCAAATGGGCTGTCATCATAGAGAGTTTAGGCACCAAAACTGCTACATCACAATAAACCAAGTAATAAAACGGCAACAACATGAATGTATCTTGCATGTACATTATTAAGTGACAAAATTTTCATCTATGCATTGTTAAGCAAACAAGTCTGACATTTAAAAAGTTATCCTCAACTTCTCAAGCTTTCTAGTGTATACCAATCAGCTTCTTAACCAAAAAAGTTCTAGCCTAACCTGTAAATACACCAATTCAAACTCAGATATGTTTCTGATAATATATGCTAGTTCGCGAGGCTGTGTGCATGTACATGCAAGCTTTTTCTAACTCTTTTAGCGAGTATCAGTATAATATAACAATAAGAAGATACTTTTTAGCATATCTAGCTCTGGGACTGCTTACAACTACATATAACAACAACGTAGCATACACTCCCTGAATGCTCTGTGGGAAAGACCAGGATCGGCATAGGCCTTCATCAGAGACTCGAGGCTGTTTGGCCAGGCAGCCTAGGGACCAACAACAACAACAACGATAACACTCACAGTATCATAAGATGCCACAATCTTCCACACGCTTGACGAAGGCTGTGAATCCAGATATGGGGAATAGTATAAAAACAGTGAAAAAATGTCAAAACAACAAAGATATTAAAATGCTAGTGCAAAATGCCAATGAAAACACATCAAATGAAAAAATAAAAGAGATAAAATAATAAATAAAAAAAAGCTGATTGAATTAAAATAATAGGTGTGTAACAACAAACACAGGCTTACCAGTTATAGAATACAGTGTCCAAAATTAAAATGATAAAAAGCCAACATAAATTGTTAAAATATTAAGCAGTCTCAGACAAGAAGCTAAGAGGAGTGATCGAGATATATTATTTATTGGTGAATGTGTGCCTTGATCTGACCCCCTTACAATAGAGATTGCAACCATTGCATATGCATGTGATTAAGCAGTATCTGAAAAGTAGAAAAGAAGGAAAACTAATAAAGCAAATAACAGAACCAAATTAGAAAAACCCAAACATATTGATAACGAACTTAGGAATTACAATAAGAAAGTCTTACAATAATGATTACAGAAGCTCCTCTACATACGAACAACCGAGTTATGAACATTCACAGATACGAAGAAAAATCTACCCATTATCTATCATGTATCAATGTATGTATTACTGTACTGTCCTGCATTATTCCATTATTATTACTATATCAAATTCCTTATTACTGTGTACTTTATGTCTTCTGTATTAGTTAAGTGTCTTTATCTTAAATACTATACAGTAATACATATGCATTTATTGTACAGTACTTTTTGTTTACCTTAACACAACTTAAGAACAATTTTACTAACAATCGGACTTCTTGAAGCTAATTCGTTCGTAAGTCGGGGAGTGTCTGTACTGTAATTAATGTGTATGTAATACGGGTGCAGTATTACTGTAGAAAACTACATGATTGCAGAAGTGCAGTGGTTAAAGCGCTCGAGTCAAAAATTGTCAAACCCGTGCTCTGTTCATCTTATGACCCCAACTTGTTTGAGTCCAACTTCATTCGATGGGGATTAACAGAGACACATTAAACTGCAAATAATAACAAAATAAACTAAAACTACCCAGTATCAATGATGAAAACATGTTTACTATTGATAGAAAACATAAATAAAATCAAATTGGAAAAAACTTATTTCATGCAATGTAGCCAAAGAAAGAAAATCACTATAGGCGGTATATATCAATTCAGTAATATATAAAGAGCTTAATTAATTGATAGATCATAAAAGCACACATCTATATTGAACATGCATAGTAATAAATTGAAAAATAATTAACTGATACAACATAAAATATCTATATGTATGTGAGCTAGATATGAGTTATGAACATTAAGATTTGAGATGATATGATGTACATGAGGTGATAATCATGTTAGCAATGTCTATGAAAAAGTTTTATATTTCTATTTCATTATACAGCCAGATAGAATTACGATACAGTGTACTGTATATAATAACAGAGTGGCCAATTATATGGACATGACCTTCTGCTACTGTAATTCCTAAGAAAAAATCTTTATTTTTCTAAAAAAAAAAATCTCTTATTTTATATATGTAAAACTTGATATAATTACATTACCTAACTGAGCAGTGAGGCTATAAATTGATTTATCTTTTATTTAAATGTGAAAATGTTATTTTCCAAGACTACATATTAGCTGTCAGACAGGGCCACCGTCATCTATAATGTTGGAAGCACGGAACGTCGTAAAACAGTATTACAGTAACCATTATAATTATTATTATTCGGATCTTGAAAGATGAGTGACCCCAAGAACCCCATGTAAAGATAAATAATCCCATAAAATGTTTGGCTGGGTTGGGTTGGATTAGGTTAGATTATGTTATGTTACATTAGGCTACGTTACGTTTGCTACGTTACGCTACGCTATATTTCTTTACGTTGCGATGCGTTACGCCATGTTATGGTGAGTTGGGTTGGGTTGGATAGGTAAAGTTAGGTAAAGCTAGGTTGGGCCGAGTTGGGTTGGTTTGACTAATTTAGGTTAAATGTGCCATGTAAACATGAATATTCCGAAAGACTCTGGCGTCACTCTTCTTTACAAGATCCAGTCACTCTTATTATTACATCATCTAGACTCAAATCTACAAATCACTAAGTTTGTGCACTGTGGGTTTGAAGCATTTTTTTTTTCATTAATAACTAGTATAATACCACACTTAGCCTAAAGGGGAAGTAATTCGAGGGAAGAGGTTGGGTTAGGAAGAGCAGGTTAATAAAGAACTTCAAAAGATACTACAATGGATACCGAAGTCTCTGTTTTCTAAGACTTCTTAACTTCGTATTCGCTATGTGTATCGAACGATGAGCAAATCTCTTTCATTAAAAACATACAAATGAAAAACACAATTATCATACGTCATAGTAAAACATGATTAGAATTAATATAAATATAAAACACAATCATAGGATCAGTAATCTTTTTATGGCAGTTTTGGTAAACAGTGGAAAATGTTGTAAAATATTATATAATTATTAAGGAGAATAATTTAGTATTCAGTAAAGCATAAGATATGTTTCTCAAGAGAAGTTTTTTACCACATATCATCCAAATATAACAGTTTGATATATATCCTTTCTTTGGTGAAAAGAGGAAGAAGACATCCAACAACTTATGATCAAAATATGAGACACAAGTTTCATCAATAAAATTATATATACAAAATAATTAAATAAAAGTTCAACTGTCATCTAACTAATGATTAAATCAAATTAAACATGAGTGAATAATTTACAGCACCAGTTATATTTTATACGAAGTCCTAACATAACCTGTAAAAATCGTGTGCGATACGCGTGGTATCTGTAAGTTAGCTAAAATAAAAATAACTTAGTTCTAATTTGGTTATCCATACAATATGGATATTAAAAATGGTATGCAGATAGTCCTGACTTACGACACACAAATTGTGATGATTCAGACTTACGACAAACTTTTTCTTAGTAATTTACATGCTGGTCATCAAATGAAAAGCTAAAATAAAAATAATATTAATATAAAAATCAAAGTAAGTATGTGTTGTACGACTTACTAGACTTGTGATTCAGTCTTAAAAACAAACTTTATATTAAGTTTTCATTAGTAATGTCCAAGTCGTGACTGACGATCATGAAATAAAAACAAAATAAAATTACATCATTTGCAAAAATCTAATTGAGTATGTGTTGCAAAGCTTATTGTACAACAAACTAGTCATTAGCTTTTTGTTAGTAATTTCTAACCTATAGCTGACTGTCATGGAATAAAAAGCTAAATTGAAAATAACAAAATATAAATAAATCTAAGTACATATGTTTTATACAGCTTTCTTTGCAACATACTTCTTACTAGCAATTGTCAAGTCGTGACTGACGCTTCTGAAATAAAAATTTTAATTAAAATGACAATATAAAAAACTTAGGTGCACATGTGTTGTACAGTTTACGAGATGATACACTTTTTATTAGGCTTTCTTACTAATTATCAAGCTATGACAGATGGTCGTAAAATAAACACTAACATAAAATAAAAATGACGTAATATAAAAAACTGAAGTGTGATCGTCCTGTAGGGCTTACTGTGCATCAGAATTTGTATTATCTTTTCATGAGTAATTTCCAAGTTGTGACTGACAATATTGAAATAAAGACTAAATCAAAATTATTAGGTGTAAAACACCTAAGTGTGTGTGCGTCATAAAGCTTATGAGCAGTAAACTACACTGCACATATGTGTACATCATGTTTAAATATTTTTCGACTTGAGATCATTTCAACTTCTAGTGGGGCCATCGGAACATTACTCTGTCGTAAGTCGAAACACCCCTCTGTCGTAAGTCGAGTATCACCTGTATAATTATTTAGATGCTATATAACATAATAACCTTACTTGTAACCAATACTACAGCTATAAACAAGTTTTATGTATACCAGTAAACCTTACACACTTTAGCAGGGGCACTAATTTAATTCGTGTTGATGATCAATTTGATATTCAAATAGAATTAGTTACTAAATATGTGAATGCACCTTCTGTCTGCTTCACAAGACACAATCAATATTACTTATTTGCTTTGTTTTATTGTCTCAATTTTAATACCACTCAAGTCATACCCAAATTGAAAATACCAGATGAGTTTTAATATATTCTTGTACTTTTTAGAAACTAAACAATATAGGCTTACCTTACTATATCTAAAATTGCAAAAGTAATTGAAGAATTCATTTCTAAAGCATAATATCTTGTCTATAAAATTTATAAAAGCAAATTCTCAACTTAGTAATAATATCCTGGGAATCCTCTGTCTGAGATGGAATTAATTTCTAAACCATAGTATCTTGTCTACAGAATTAAGAAAAGTAAATTCTCAACTTAGCAACAATAACCTCGAAATCCTCTGTCTGAGCTCGTAATATACATAGCTAAATACTGATTCATAGTCTGTCATACTTTGGTATTTTGAGCAACCACGTAATTCTGCTTAGGAAATAAAAGACATTATA
Organism: Halocaridina rubra; assembly: GCA_037179515.1. NCBI lineage: Eukaryota > Metazoa > Arthropoda > Malacostraca > Decapoda > Atyidae > Halocaridina > Halocaridina rubra. Next base: position 32,952 of record JAXCGZ010000502.1, on the reverse strand, counting down.
TATTGCTAAGAATCAATCATAAACTTATATTAACAAGAACTATTTAAAAGTATATAACAGCTATTTTCTTAATAGATTAACCTATTTAAATAAAATATCATAATTGTTATATGAGTACAACCTTTATATATTGGGATTACGTCCGAACAAAATGTTCATGTACAGGTCTAGATTTGAACTACGGGAAGCTAATGCATGGACTACCGGCGTATACACTCAGTCTGGGGTAACAAGGTCCTAATAGATACCGAACGATACCATCTTTTTTTATATACAAATTAGCTATGTACACTGGTATTGAACATTATGCTCTACGAAAAGGAATTTTTTCTCGTTTTTTTTTATTCCATTTTCTCAATGGGTTTAAACCACTTAAATGGCATTTGCAAATACCATGAGCAATCGGGGAAGAACAGGGTTGAGAGCAAGAGTGCACGACATATGTGTCATAACATATTCATATTCTTTTGCAACTGCTCTCAATTTCACGTGGAAGTGAGTTAAGAAGAAATTAAACTTATATCTACATTTTTCTCCATCTGAAAATTCACCCAAGTACTTTTTCCAAAGATTATAGTTTTAGTAAACTACTCTATCAATCTATCATTTCCTTGAAGTCTCTCTCAAATACTCCTCTAAAATAAATAATAAAAATATACGATATGCTTAGGTTATCTTTAAGTCACCTCGAAAAAAAAAACCGCGTTGGATAAGCTTGATATATAGTTACTAATAATATTTCTAAATAAGTGTATCTCATATAAAATAACGTCCTTTTCAAAAGACCATATCTCCTTGGTGAAAAATCTGTATGAGAGAATATTTTACTTGTAAAATTTTCATATTTTTGCATCTTAATGAATTTAGAATGCTCCTTTAGTAATATTTGATTGTGTTTCTTTGGGATATACCTCCTCTTTAATTTGTGTCTTCAGAGCCAAAACGATACATGTACCAGAAGGGGAACTGTGATTGTCAGATGCGTATACATATTGACCGATATTCTAGAATAAAAAAAAAAGAATTATGTAATTGGCAGATGACTATGAGGATCTTGTAAAAATGAGTAACCCCAGGAGCCCTATGTTAAGTTAAATGACCCCATAAATAGTTTGGTTACATTTGGTTACCTTGGCTTCAATGAGGTTGCTTGAGTTGAAATGGGAATAGTTGGTTAGGTTACTTGCCTTGTAAATATTCATATCCTTAGAGAGCACCCTGGGGCTAATCTTCATTACAAGATCTAACAATGGCTACATACGTACTACTCATCCCATTAAGTCTCGGCAAGGATGCTTTACTGAAATCATACAGATTATTAACTAAATACATATTCCTATTTTTCCGTAGTGTTTTCCAACCTGGGGGTGCCACTTTCAGTATTTCGGTTTTTATGATTTTGAAATCCCTATGAGCACTCCCTTGTTCACCTACATCTTTCAGGAGAGCAATAGATCTGCTTGATGATAATTACGTGTATGAAGACAAACACAACTACATTCATACTCCCGATGACAATGACATCATCGATTCTGTGCGTATGCAAAAGAGGAATGGGAAATACCTGTTATTATTACCCATTTTCCCTTGGTAAGAAAGTCAGTGACAGGATCACCTGGGATGATCTGATCCTGCGTTAATCTACACTTATTATAAAAGTATCCAACCTCTACTGTAACGCTTCAGTTCCTGAGAAGACTGGCATGATAATAAGATCTCTATTGCAAACGTAAGATAGGAGGCAATTCATTACCTGCTCCATCCATACAAGCATCGTCTAATGGACTCCCGTTGCATAGCAGTCAAATGATCGACTTGGGATGTGTTGTACCCACATTCTACCCATCAAGCGATAGAATGGGCATCCAGCCTTAATTCCCTAGTTTTAGACCATCTCTGCCAACCCACAAATGGGGACTAAGGGTGACATATAAATGTATTTAAAAATGTATATTAGTATTTATAGTAGAATCTCCCATATGCTAACTGTGTCAAAGTAGTATGAGTTTACTTACTAAAATATGTTTCATCACTCATAGCATCTATAGTTTGATCCCCTGTATACTAATTGTGTTACAGTAGTCTGAATTTACCTAATAAAATATATGTTTCCTTAACAAAAATGTTTACAGCTGAATCTCCCGCATGATGTGTCACAGTAGTGCGAGTTTACATGACAAAATGTATGTCCCATCCATATAAGGCTCTATACTTGGGTCTCCTTTTTGTTAATTGTGTCAGAAGAGTCTGAGATTACTTGAGAGAGTTGGTCACAAAGTGCAACTCTTTTCATTAGAGATTTACATCTCAGGAATGTTTTTTATGGAATATAAAACACTCTCTAAACTGCACTGCTATAGACATAGTGTGCCTAAAAATTTCAGTAAGCACAAATGAATATTGGAAACTTAAATTTAAGACAGCTGCGGTTGTCAGACCCACTTACCCTGTGCTTGACACAAGCAGGGTAGTGTGGAAAATTGTGGCAACCCCTTATCAACGAGGAGTTATGAGAAGTGAAGAAAGCTGTACTGACGTTGGGTGAATGTGTTTTCTTTGACTCGTTCACCCCCTCGCAAGGAGCACTGCGACAATTATATGTTACCGAAATATCATGTGTCACTCCCAAACAGTATTCACGGGAGGAAATTGATTTTGGATTTAGTCTATGGGGGAAACCTAGACTTCAACATGGTGTAAATAATTTTCAGTGCATGTAGAGATCTTAGTATCACTCCAACCTGCAGTTTTACTCTTAAATTCTACACTCTACATGTTCCCTAATGAGTTTCCAACAATATCAAATCCAGCATCTACGATATAACGACACGCGGAGCTGAGAGTATGACAACAACGGTGGCAACTACAGTGTAGAGAGTGAAAGTAATTAGACAAAATCTATCCACTACCATAGCTGCAAATTTCCAGTCCACAACGATGTCTAAAATCTCTTCATTGTGGTGCAACTGGCAGGTGATGTAGCGTAACTCTCTGAGTATACTTTGCAGCTCCCGTGTGTTATTGAAGCAAAAAGAGGAGTGGGGTGTCATAATAGGGCCGCCTTCCTCATAGGACCGGCCCACGAGGCGAGGATAACCCCCGTTGTGAGACGGCGTCCCGGTTCCCATCGCTTGAATTTGCCGGATGTCATCGTCGATGTCCAGAACGTTGGCTAAGAGCGACTTGGATGATCTTTCTTTTAATTCCAGTTCTCGCATTTTGTTTGTCATCATAATCGTCTTTCTCGTAATCTTCTTCCCGGGGCGGTTCATTCGGAGGACCCAAGGAAGCCATTGTAATAACAGGCACCGAATCTGTAGGGAAAAACTTTCCAATTATAATTCTTCATGTATTTAATAGCCAAGTCTAGCTATTTCAAATGAACTGTTACTGCTAGATTATATCTAAGTGTAGCAATTTTCCTGAAATGCAATGCCTGAAATATAAACAATAATATTATTATGACATCTAAACAGTTCCCTCTTAGGATTACAACAGTAGGTTAGCATTAACATGAATTGTCTACAATTACCTGAATCTGTTAAGCTCCAGATGAAATATACCCAGTTATATACTGCCTAGGCTATCTATCAACAATAAGTAAAATGACAATAATGACTTTATTGTAGGATGAGCTTGAATTAGAAAAAAAAATTCTTGGTGCTAGCAACCTAAGTGTAAATTTCTCAGTTCAACTAAACTAAACTAACCTAACCTAACCTATGCAAGTAAGCTGTAAGGAAATGCAGAATGTATACGCAAAGCATGACTGAGTGACGATAATGTGGACTTCTTAATGCAAAAAAATAATTGTATTCTTCAGCTTTATTACACACAAACCTTGCAGCTCCAATCCCAAATTGCAATTTTTTTTTAATTTCAGTGTTACCCATGAGCAGATGGATGATAATAAAGAGGGCATTCTCAGAGAGTAATGAATATAAAAATATATAATTATGTATTGAAAAAAAATCTTTACTAGAGATGGGGGGGCGTATGAGTACCTTGATAAGGGAACTGGCTTAACGCATAATAAGCTTTTCCATATATCTTAGAGATAAACTCAGCAAAGTATTTACAAAGTTTTGATTGTCTGTAGACAATAATGTCTCAATTTTTCCTTTGCGTAAGTCTGCAAATAGTCAAGTTTCATAAAGTTAAAACAATATTATATAAATAACTAAGGGTGATACTCGATATCTCAAAATTTAAAATGCAGGTCAAAGAAATGGCAAATACAATTATGTAATCAAATAACATATTCGGGATTGAATAGACACAGATTAAATTTTATTTCAGTGATCTGGTAAAAAGGGGATGCTTCAAAGCGTATTCAACGAGGGGAAAAAATGGAGTTCAAAGTGAGTGCAATCTCAATAATGGGTCTCAGAGTCAAGTATAAGGTTACAATCTTTGGTAAAATAATGATAAAAAGGTTATCCTTAGATAAGGGAACATTCAGCCCTCGACAGAGCTCACAAACAGCACCAGAGGTAAATCTGCTTCACGAGTCGTGAAACACGTGAATGTGTAAATATCATTGTCTGACTGAGGAGGGAAAACTGGAAACAACGTAGTGCCTTGGTGCCTACGAGTATATTCATTTGTCTACTCACCTCAGAAGAAGAGTAGATAGATATACCTGCAAGCACTAAGATACTATGTTGCTTCCCTTTTTCACATTCACATCACTATAGGTAATGTATAATCAGATAATGGGCTAATGAGGGGATGCTTAGAGTTCAATATGAATATTCATATATAAAATCTCCCAATTCCTCCATTGCATGTAGGTCGAGTCACTGAATCCAAATGCTGAATCAGGTTTGACATCTGAATACACTTACAGGGTAACAAAGAGAATATGAAATGAAGCAATTGGTACAATATTCAAATACATATCTTGTATATATGCAAATGCCTACAATATGAGTTGAAGAAATCACTTATATGGTACATATAAGTTTTGGTGATACAAATCAACATATAAACGTTTACATTATAAAGCAGGCAATCAAATATTCAAGGATGTTGGTCAAATGGACATCAATAATTCATTGATAATGGAGAAAGGGATATATGCCAACCATTAAATACGGGGGCCATGCAGTATCATACTTGTCATGTATGGTACTGGGAAAATAAGATGAAATTTAACATTTTCAGGAATGCAAGATTCCAAAGAGGTCATTTTCTGTATGTAAATATATGGATATTACAACCAACAGGGTCATGATGCCTCGTTCTTGAGGGATCGCCATCATGACATGACATCTATATGGTGCCACTGGATTGTGTTTCTTACCTCTTATAATTAAGTTAATTTTTCATTGGCTTAAACCTTATCTAACATAACCTAGCTGGCTACACTTAGATTGGTTAGGTTAAGTTTAGTTAGGGCTTAATCTAAAGAAAGATAAACTATATTTTGAGGTACGAATGACGCTCCAGTGGCACAATTTATACTCTAGTTAGGTGAGGTAAGGTTGAATTGCGGGTCAGTGCCAAATAAAGGTTGGTATAGTTATGTAATACAGTATGTCTTTTGGCACTACCAAACTTGCCCAGCCAACCAGACCTAACCTAACTAGATTACAGACATCATGTACAACCTCACTGATCAAAATAACCCAGATAAAAACACTTATTTTCATAAATATAATAAAAGGAAGCAGAGAGATAGAAAATTGTGATATATAATCTGTAATGGTGAGATGCAACAGGAGATAAGGAATCAATTTAAAAAAATATGGTAAATTTTTACATTTACACCCATCTCTCCTAAGAAGTGAAATTTATATTTTTCCTTTGATTTTTTTATGTGTCTTGAACGAATCTGACCTGTAAGGAAGTTGGAAACCACTTCAAGACGGATTTGACTTAACCTATCATGACCCATTACAACTTTATCTGACCTAAAGACAAGTAATTTACAAGGATTATGAGAGCCTCATTCATCCAAAACACATTAAAAATCTTACGTAATCGAGACCTACTTAAACAGCATAAAATAGTCAGAAAAGAGACGGGTGTAATAGTAAAAAAAATACCCAAAATAAATGACAACTGATGACATGTGTGATTCCAGTCTCTTACGCTGGTTAACTTTCTAGGGGTATGCGTAGGAAAGCTCACTTTGGACATTTCTTTTCGTAATTCATTTTTTTGTTAAGGGGGTTGGGGCATGGCTTACCCAGCGGGGCATCTTCTCTGCTTCATATTTAGTAGTGCCTGGCATGCCGAATTCCCCACTTACCCAATTTGGCATGGCATGGGTGGTGGGTTTACGATGGTGATAGTTGAGCACCACGACAGTGAGCACCACGGATGAAGCCACCATAAACATGATACAATTGAAATACGTGGCTGTAAAGAGGGGAAAAAAGAAAGGAAATCCAAATTAATACTGACAGGTCATTGGAGGGCATAAAGTGTGTGCTTTGACTTGGCCACTTCCCTTTGTAATGAGGTCAGGGCCATTGTGTATGTATGTTAAAGTACTTAATGTAACTAGGAGTAAATAGTAATATATTTATACATTATATTTATATACGTATTTATATATTTATATATAAACAAGATTTTTATTATATCTTAAAGATATATGACTGAGTGTAAAATAAGGTCAAAATTACAATTTTATTCACAATCACTGATGGAAACAGGTGTAATTTATATGCAATTAAGCACGAAAACAGGTGTGATTTATATACAATTAATCACGAAAACAGGTGTAAAGTTAAATGTAAACAGAGAAAATTAAATGGAAGATATTTACATATAAGAATAAATTTCGTCATTTACTTTAAATTAGAAAATTAATTTTTTACGCATATTAAATATAATTCTTAAAATGAAAAATAAAAACTAATTATATTCTATACCTATGGTTCGATTTTCTTATTTTCTTTATTTTAAAGTAAAATATTTATATTTGAACTATTTCTCTAGATTCTAGATTTTATTTCAAACTATCATTATTTATTAAAGAAATTTATATTCATTTATTTATAATAAAGAAAAGGGTTATATCCGAAGAAAAACATATTTTATATAAATAATTGAGAGAAAAAAATATATAATGCAATAAAAAATAATGACTTCAAAAAAGAGATATGAAGTAAGATGACTTAGAAAAAATACTTCCATATCTCACCAATATTCAATGTATAAATCATGCATAAAAAAAAAAATAATAATAAGAAAAAAGACAAAAATATGGCTGACTTAATGTTCATGAGACAATAATCGGATTACCAAATATATAATCATATCCTTAATGATATCTATTTCAAGGTACATACCCCTGAAGATGGCCTTGCAACATAACCGAAAGCCTTTTCTCATTAATGCTTATATATCTCGCAAGTGCTTTATATATATATATATATATATATATATATATATATATATATATATATATATATATATATATATATATATATATATATATATATATATATATATATACATATATATATATATATATATATATATATATATATATATATATATATATATATATATATATATATATATATATATATATATATATATATATATATATATATATATATATACATATATATATATATATATATATATATATATATATATATATATATATATATACATATATATATATATATATATATATATACATATATATATATATACATATATATATATATATATATATATATATATATATATATATATATATATATATATATATATATAAAGATTCCTCACACTCATGTAATAAAATATTACATTCTATTTATTAAAGAGGGAGAGGGTCACGGTAGCTCAGTGGAAGAGAGCGTGAGTTTTCAATCCACCGCAGGGTGTTAGGAAGGGAATCCAGTCTTGCTCCTCTAGCTCTAGCATTGCTGTGTCCACCCCAATTTGATATGGGACAAAATATGACACACAAACCAATGCAAACATGATTGAGGAGGGAGAGAGTTTTGTCAAGAAAAGCATCTGGCCGTAAAACTCGAGCCAAACCCACAGAACTGACTGATTCTAAGATGCTTAGTAGGAAATAGCGACTCCTTGTAAATATGTGAAAAATTGCCGATGTTGAAGAAGAAGAAGAAGAAGAAGAAGAAGGAAGAAGAAGAAGAAGAAGAAGAAGAAGAAGAAGAAGAAGAAGAAGAAGAAGAAGAAGAAGATAATGTTTTCTATATATACGAATACAGCCATCAGCATATTTTTCTCCAATTTTTACATGGGAAGCTGTTTCTCACTAGCCTGTTCCATCTCTGCAGCATATTGGCATTAAACCTAAAGAAATTTAACTAGAAAAGACACTATAACCTAACTGCAATGTTCAGGAAATTTACTTAAGAAATATAGTAAATCCCTAACTAAATAACTAGAAATGACAATCTTGGCAGCAGATTTAAGGAAATTTAAAGGAATTATAGTTAAAAAGTAACTAACTGACTAGACAATGGTATTTTACCAGCAAACTTAAGAAAATTTAATTAGGAAATATATTTAAAAAGCCTAAATAATCTAAAGAAATTGCCAGACATGAAAATCTTAGCAACAAAGTAAAGGAAATTTAACCAGGAAATATACTTAAAAAACACAAAATAAATTCAACTATATGCATAAAGATATTTCCATCTTTTATGACATTTATTAATGTCCTATATAGTTAAAGATATGTTTGGCTATCAATAGAACTACAGAGTTGCAAGGAATCTTTTTCTCTATAAAGAGCATTAATGTCAGATAAAAATGTAAACGGGACGTCATTGTTTCATGAAAAAAAGTCTTCGAATAGAAATTTATTTCATAAAAAGAGGTTTAAAATTATGTTAATTAGGGTCTAAGACAGAGCTCTAATTATTAAGGAAAAAAATAGAATAAATAATATCGAAGAGAGAAGAAAGATCGTGAAAAATTTCTGTTCCGAAAGATCTTTTATACATAAAAATCATATAAATATATTAGACAATGTCTAAGATAGATGACATAATCACTTACAACTATTGATAGTTTTCGTGAATAAATAAAAATGGTTGAAATTACTTAAAACTGTAAACTTAAGGAATTTCTGAATATATCTTAGAGCATTGCAAGTGATGAAGAATGTATCTTTTAACGAAGCTAAAATCTTCTCAAGGAAATTAAATCAAGAAATATAGTTAAAAAACCCAATCAAATTTAACCAAATAACCAGACATGGATATTTTAGTAGGAAATTTAGGGTAATTTTTCCATAAATATAGCTTACAAACCTAAAAATATTAACTAAATATCAAGACATGGAAATGTTGGGAAAAAAATATGGAAATTTTACCTAGAATATAGTTAAACCTAAAAGAAAAAATCTATCTAGAGACGGAGCTTTTGGTAGCAGCATTAAGGCTATTTAACCAGAAATACTTAGGGATGGATTCGGTTTTACGTCACGAACTCCCTTTTCTACTAAGGGCTAGGACGGTTGCCTTCTTGCGAAGGACTTGTTTTGGCAGATGTAATCGTTATCCTGAGTGTATGCCCTTACTAACCTCAGTCCGTGACGAGGCGCAAACCCTCGCCCTGACGCCTCAGAGTCGCGGACGCCACCATTCTGCCACTGAGACTACTTAACCAGAAATACTTAAAACACCTTAAAAATAAATATCAAGGTATGAAAAGTTTGGCAGCAAACTTAGGAAATTTAACCAAAAAGTGTAGTTAAAACACCTATTATAACTAACCAAATAACTAGACATGGAAATTTTGGCAGCAAAGTTAAGAAAATTTAATCATGTAATATTGTAGAAAATCCTAATTAACTTAACTAAGCAACTATAATGGAAATTTTGGCAGCTAATTGAGGAAATTTACCCAGGAAATAGGTGAAATATTTAAAAGAAAAAAAAAAAATGGTAATCGTCCAGATATATAAATTTAAATATAATATATACTGGAAAAAGAGTTCCGCTGGCTCAGTGGTAGAATGCGCTAGTTGGGAAGCGACTAACATGGGTTTGAGCCACTGTGGGGCGTTATGAAGGGCATCAAGCCTTTATCTCCCAGCTCCATCGTCTGTGTCTACCGCCATTCGAATGGGGAGTGAGTGTGCCGCATAAAACGGTACATAATATATTGCAATGGGGGTCGTGGTTGCTCAGAGGTAGAGTGGGTAGGGCGTGGTAGGAGACCAAAGGAGCTTCGAGCCACCGCGAGGCGTTAGGAATGGCATCCAGCCTAACTCTTCCAACTCCAAAATGAGGACTGAGTGTGACACTTGACACGGTACTTCTGATTTCTCTTTATGAGAAGCTCTAACTTTCGCTAGTCAATAACATGATTGAAGTGGTTAGAGTACTCGATTCAGGAAGGTGACAGGCCCGAGATCGAGCCACATTGGGACGTTAGGAAGGGCATCCAGCCGTAATTCCCTGGCTCCAAATTGTCTGTGTCCACCCCCATAATGGGGACTAAGAGTGACATGTAAAACGTAACAGATATTCTTCATCACTGCTTAGCTGAGACATCAGTTTAAGATTATATAATTATTGTAAAACAAAAAATAATAATAATAATGTTATAAGTGAAGTGAGTGAGACATTTTGAGACTTGAATACTTATTATCTCGACTCTTTTTTTTTTCTTCGCTTGAAATTTACTTATTTTTCTAATTAAAAAGCATCTTCATTTTCATTCATCCATGATTTTGTAATACGAATGACAAATGATTAAAAAGGTGAAGCTTAGACGTCACTGATAAACAGTGCATTACCAATTCCAGAAAAATAAAGTATTACCAATTCAAGAAAAACAATGGATTACCATTTCCAAATAAACAAAGTATTACCAATTAAAAAAATTTATTACCAATTCCAGAAAAATCCAATAGAGAAAAACAAGTATTGCCAATGTCTACAGATATAAATGAGGCATAGTTTGCTTGGAAAGGAATATATCTATCTATATTCAAAATCCATAATCTCCCTTATATTATTATTATTATTATTATTATTATTATTATTATTATTATTATTTTATTATTATTATTATTATTATTATTATTATTACTATTCATTATTCTTTTTTTGAGATAATGCCAAAGATCATCTTTTCTTCACCCATCTGAGCCTAAGAAATATTATGAAAAATTCTAAACACAAATAATAGTTTCCAATCAATATTCCAATTAATTCTTGCTTTGTTTTCAAGGAAATTTCCTTAACATAGAGGTAGAGACTTTGTACACCAGATATATATCCCTAGGGGACCGCAGTTACCAACTGGTTAGTGCGATCGACTCGGGGAAAAACCTGTGATTGATCCCCCTTGAGGGATTCGGAAGGGCATCCAGCCTCTCATTTCCCAGCTCTAATCTGTGTTCATCCTTATTAGAATGGGGATTAAGGGTGATACATAAAGCGCCAAACACGGCAGATGAGCTGTGACTCGTTTACACTGCGTGTGACCCTAATAGCATGGCGGGGAGGGAAAGTGAAATCGTAGCGACTTTTCAATCGCAGGGTGTCAAGATGTAAGTGAGGGAGCGAGTGATTTGCCTGGAGAATGAGTGTGTGCTCTGACTTGGCTATTTCCTTTTCATGGGGTACAGTAACTTTATAAATGTATCTGTATGTATGTAATATAAACACTGGATTCACTGTTAAGATAAGAATTCTTCTCCTCTCGCAAAATACCAACAATAATATGGAAGTTTATGCTTAAAATTCCTGTTATATATAAATTCTTTGTGTGTCGTTTTATGTGTAAGTATTAATCCCAGTTCAAATGAGGATGAACACTGACAGGTTGAAGCTGGGGAATTAAGATTGGATGCCCTTCCTAATACCTTGTGATTGGTTCGAACACTGAGATGTTACTTCCAGAGTCGAGTTCTTTAACAACTCTACCATGAGCACCATCCCAAAGCATCTGAAGCATTTCATATATTTTTTCCCAGCCAATTGCATATAATATATTTTTTCTAGCATTTAAGGCAAAGGTCGAAGAATCAAATTCCCTCCTAAATTCCCTTAAAAAAGAAACTTATATTAAATATAACCGGAAATGGCTGCATACTGGAAACCCCTTCTATATCTGTAGACAAAATCTATCAAAATCTTCAACCAAGTTGAATGAAAGTCTTGAAAGGTATATATATATATATATATATATATATATATATATATATATATATATATATATATATATATATATATATATATATATATATATATATATATATATATATATATATATATATATATATATATATATATACACACTTGTGTGTGTGTTTGTAAATCCATTATCTAACAGGAGTCGAGATAATAATATTCCCCAATTATTATTTCAGAAATAACCAGTTCGTATGAACACCTCAAGAGGTGTGACGGAAAAAAAAATATATAATACACTTCTTTCTTTGCAAAACCAATCTAGTTTATAAATTGCATATTTGGGGTCATAACACTATCACAGAAAACCAAACGTACTACTTAGCTCATCAAGAACCAAGATTGGGAGATGTTTTGTCTCGGTGAACCAAGACAGAGATATTTTGTCTCATTCAAGTCATTTGTAAAGAGATGGGGCAATATATTTATCATTATTTGTTACACGAGTATTAAACAAGTAATATACCGTCGGGACCTTTGGTAGATTAGCTCTGCCCCGCTTATACTGTGTGTGATCCAGGCAACGCGGCGGGTCAGGAAAGAAAATGTGGCAACCATTCATTCGCAATGTGGTATATTGCCTTTAGAGAGATGTGTTTTTTGTACACCTAAGATGAAAGGTAGTGGACAGTGTTGCAAGTATATTATAATACAATAAAAGCCAGTTTCATAGTCAGATTTCATAACAAAGTCATGTTATGAATGGCACACACAGTGCCATGAAACAAAACTAAAAATGTAGCTTTTGATGGAATGTAGCTTCTTCACACATATTATTACTTGTAGATGGCTAAGACTGGATATGTCACCTGTGACTTGAGTAAAAGCTCTTAAAAGTTGCAGCCTTCAGAGGAACGTTTTTTCTGCTAAGTCCCGTTATTATTGGTATATGTGTAAGATGAGCTTCGATGTTGAAGCCTGGGTAAAGTGGCTTGGCACAGTGCTACCAAATACTCTCTACTAAATCTTTGGCCTGAAATTGGTTCCCTTTATAAAACACAAAAAAGATGTACTTACAAACTGCAACCTACAGAAAGACATGGCTGTCATTTGTAGCAGGTGCCTAAGATAGGCATCATTACCGGTGCATTAAGTAAAGCGGTTTGACACAGTGCCCCCTGGACCCCACTGCCAAATCCTTGGCCAGCATTGGTTACATATTTAAAACTGGAGAAACAACATAAATATATGCAAGTCTGAAGCAATAACTGCTTTTTAAAAGTGTCTTAGATACACTTCAGCACTGATGCCTTACATAAAGTAGTTTGACACAGTGCCTCCAGGGGCCCTCTGATAACCCTTCACCAGTATTTGTTGAATGGTTAAAATTATGGCAACATGGTTGTTATATACTAGTTTGAAACATCAGCTACCCTTTGAAATCTATGACAGGCTTCATTCTGATGTCTTAAGGAAAGTGGTTTAACACAGTGACTCTTGGATCCCTCTACCATATCCTTGACCCACATTCGTTTCATATCTAAAACAGGGAAAACAAGGTTGTTATTATAAGCCAGTCTGAAGCATTCAGTGCCAATTGAATAGTAAATGTTTACATCAGGTCATCTTGGTTTTTGACTAAGAAAAGTGGAACGTTTTGGTTCTGAGAATGTGTTATGAAAATACTAAAACTACTAAATTCATCCTATGTAAACATGCATCCTTATAGTTATATGTGTGCATACAACCAACATATATAAAATATGTATTAACAATACATGTGTGTTTCACATATTGCAACAAAGCTGCAGACATGCATAGAAATAAAAAAGAAATCACAAAAACAAACATTATGACATGCAAAACATTAATGAAAAAAAATAGCCATAAGACAACCATGACAATGAAAATATGTAAGTATAATAATAATAATAATAATAATAATAATAATAATAATAATAATAATAATAATAATAATAATAATAATAATAAATATCAAAGACATGCCTTATATATAAAACCTTACTGGAAGCTGGGTCTACTATACATGGAATAGATAAAACATGCTTTCATTTAATATTCTGTGTGTGCGTGTGTGTTCTTTTTAATATATACACAAACGGTAAATTTATACACACACACATTGACTTCACAGTGAACGGCAGAGGAAGCTATACGGGAATGAAAATGTAATAAATACCATCTGACAAGTACGAAATAAATGAAAATTAAAAACAAACAAATATTAAAGGAAAATGATACTTGGAGAATTTAATTAATTAATTATAATTAAGAAATGGAAGACGCCGCTGGGAAAATGTAATAAGTAAAAATGGTCAGAGGTCAAATGGCAAATTTCCAAAACAATATAAATGCACATTTGATTGGAAAAAAATATACCAAAATGGAAATAATAAATTTAAAAAATATTTAAAAAAAATTAATACAGTAGTAGAGATGAGAAAAATTAAGATATATATTTATGATTAGATTTTATTCTTAATATATTATAATCTATTTTTCCATATATATATATATATATATATATATATATATATATATATATATATATATATATATATATATATATATATATATACTTTAACATATTAATTTACACACTTTTGGTTTTTCTATTTAAAAGTTGATAAAGTGTAGCATATGACTAACAATATATTGGCCTCTTTACAAGTATTGTTTATAAGTACATTTCAGCTTCAGATCATTCCATATATTTACACCATGTAAGTTAAAATTACATTAATTACTAATAAATTATGTCATAAATTATGTAATTAATAACAGTGTAATCTTATAATTACCATATTCTTTACTGTTTATGGGTAGGTTCAAATGAATAAAAATAAAAAATAGTTTGAATCTCACTCTTCGAGAAATGTTTTCTTTTTAGACTTTGCTATATACATTTTCTGTAGTAGGGCTCATAGAAAACGGGATTTCTCAAAATTTACTTGCTACCCTGCTTAGACATCCCCAACTATCCGTTTTTTGTGATGGAGTTCATAGAAAATGGGATTTCACAAAACTCTCTACCCGTTTTCTGTATAAAAAATTAGAGAAAACAGAATTTCTCAAAGCTCTGTTGCTAGTCTATACTTCAACAGAGTAATGGCCTTTGAAAAATGATTAAATTTTTTACCATAAAATAGATTTTCTATTAATCTGCATTTTTTTAAAATAAAGACAACTAATAAGAAACTCTTTTAATTAGAGTATCATTAAATAAAAATTTCTAAGTGTTTATATAAAGATTCATCGAAGAACTCGTTTTCTCTTCTTTTGTATTACATAGAAAACGGATATCGTTAAGTATTAGTTGATGCACAATTCTCAAATTTTTTTGTAATAAACGTGAAATAATATACTCAATTCTTCCTCTAATGCAATAGAAAATGGAAATCTTCCAAATATCCCGAGAATATTACTGTTGGAGAAATAACATATCATCCAATTTTCTAAAAATTCCTAGAATATGACCCATATTCTGCATTCAGTTATACAGAAAATGGGATCTATAAATATGACATCAAATATATATTTTCAAAGATTAATTTTTTTTATTGCAATGTTAATACCCATATTTGTTACTCATACTACTATTATTACAAAAACTATTGCTATGACTGCTGCTCCTACTACTATTACTACTACTACCACTGCTATTACTATTACTGCTACTACTATTACCACTATTATCATCATTATTGTTATTATTATTTTTATTTTCCATACATGACATCATCCTCCACACAAGGTAGAAGGATAGCCCAAATAGTAACAAAAGAAATAAGAGAAAACTCCGCCGAGAGGTGGCTTGCCAGTCGTTCGATCTCTTTAGTGGTCTATGTCACGTACTATGGCACGCAGAGAACACGAAAGTATCGTTTCACGAGGGTGTGTGGTGCATCAGAGGAGGATGCAGGGGATCGGGTGAGACGGAGACGATTGATTTGCTGTGCCGACCCCTAACGAAAGAGGCCAAAAGAAAAAAGATTTCATGGCCGCTTCCACTCATTCATCACATATAAGACACATCTTGCCTGTTATAAGTTGTGTCCTATGGTACTTAAGGAATATAAGATAGGGTTCTTTCCCCTCTACCACCCTCTCATCATATATTAAATGACCGGTCCCCTCGTTCATTTTAATCCACCCTCTTTGACACGCAGAAAATTCGAAGGTATATTTCTTTTCCCCTTCCGCTCTTTCATTCTGTATTTGACTCACTCCCTCGTCGCTTTGAACCTACCATGTACGACAACGCTACCTTCATACAAGCTATCTTCACATATATGTTTATGATGAATGTGTGTGCTCTGACTCAGAAATCCCCTTACAAGGGGAATTACGGCAGTTGCATGACATTCTAGGAATATCAAGGAGACTGTTTTTCCTTCCGACAACAACAAAGTCACTTATCCAAAACTTCAGAAAGCTCTCAATAATATACTCGACGAAATTTCTTCATCTCCAAAGTTACATGTCCTCAAGAAATTATGAATCAGTACATATATCTTTCCTCCCTTTTGATAGAAGAGGTACTTGCTTACATAATATTAGTAAAGTTTAGCCTCACAACATGATAAAATTTGATATTATATGTAGATTACTAAATAAAGGAAAATTTGTATGCTCTTGTAATGTAAGGAAGGCATTATTTTCCACTTGCTTTTTTCATTTCAACAGTTTTTTGAACTTGGTAGTGATATTGCACTGTACAGAGAGAGAGAGAGAGAGAGAGAGAGAGAGAGAGAGAGAGAGAGAGAGAGAGAGAGAGAGAGAGAGAGAGAGAGAGAGAGAGAGAGAGAGAGAGAGAGAGAGAGAGAGAGAGAGAGAGAGAGAGAGAGAGAGAGACCTTATTCAAATGAATAATGAGTATAAAGACCTACATTTGCGAGAGAGAGAGAGAGAGAGAGAGAGAGAGAGAGAGAGAGAGAGAGAGAGAGAGAGAGAGAGAGAGAGAGAGAGAGAGAGAGAGAGAGAGAGAGAGAGAGAGAGAGAGAGAGAGAGAGAGGAGAGAGAGAGAGAGAGAGAGCTGCCTTTTTTTTTTCAAATGAATAAAGAGCAGTAAGACCTACATTTGAAAGGGGTTCAAGATAGCACACTTCTTCAAAAGATATGAGGAAATGTATTATCTGCAAAAGCCTTGGGATGGAGGGTAGACTTCCAAAAGTAATTTGTACAAAATGGAAGCCTACACAGAGACAACGTACAGGGGACTGCTGTACCATAGTGGCTGGAATACTCGACTCAGGAGGTGACAAACCCGTGAGCGAGTCCACTACGGGGCGTTAGGAAGGGTATCTAGCCTTGATTCCCCTGCTCCAATCTGTGCTTACCCCCATATTGAGGATGAATAGTGACGCATAAAACAGTGACCTACGCATAGACAACCTACAGAGCAATCCCTCTCATAAAAGGGGATGACTGAATCAAAAGCACAACCTTGAGTCTTTAGCCCGACTTCTTAAACAGTGTAAATCTAGGATGCCATATTGTTAGTTAGCTAGACACACACAAATGGATTTCATAAACGCATCTGACGCAGTTCTGTGTATGGCTAGGATCCCTTGCGGGATCCTAGCCATACACAGAACCGCGTCAGATGCGTTTATGAAATCCATTTGTGTGTGTCTAGCTAACTAACAATATGGTATCCTAGATTTACACTGTTTAACAAATCGGGCCTTTGTGAGAGGATAATACAACCTTTGCTACATCCCATATATTCGACTTTTATGAACATCACGAGGAACACGCCCAAAAAGATGAGAGGAAGAATATACAAAGACAAAGAGAATGAAATACAGTAGTCATTGAATAATACAACCCTTTGCGCTACCCCATTTATTCGACTATTATGGAAGCGAGTACACCTATTATGGAAGGGAGCACACCCAAGGATGTTCAACTCTGCCCTTAGAATCCGCCCATCACAGTACTCTTGAATATAAAATTACATGAAATTAAACTTTCTGTAATGTGATTCTCATCATCATTGCAGCGCCTCCATAATCAATGATGGTTTAGTCCCTGACTCGACAAGTCTTAGATCTGATTAAATGGTGTCATTCATGGGACAGCAGAACTGTAGTGGTTAAATTGTTTGACTCAGTGAGTAAGAAACCCATGCTCAAGCCCACTGTGGAGCATTAGGATGAGCATCCAACCTTAATTAATTTGCTCCAACCTGCTTGTTTCCACCCCTTAGATGTCGTACTTTGTCGGATTTCACGAAAGTCAAGTGATAACATTTCGAGGTAGGAATGTTCCTGCTCTGATAAAGTGGAATCTTTAGTACTTATTTACGTCATAAGTGACGCTAGAAGTCTCAATGGGGGTGGACGCAGACATATAGAAGCTGGGGATAAGGCTGGCTGCCCTTCCTATCGGATCAAGTAGGTAAGTCCCCTTAAGTTCAGAGATAAAGCTCCAGGGTAGAAATGATTCTGCTATCTTAGTACAGACGCTGAATGACAAAGTCTAGTAATTGTATTCTAGAGTAGGAATGAATTCTCCAGCTTCAACTTGAGTCCACCCCCATTTGAATGGGGATTAACAGCAATATCAGTTAATAAGAAATATGTCATCAGTTTTATCGTTATATTTTTAACATGACAGCTGGGAGACAAGGAGTTTTAAAATACTTGACCCAACTTCACGTAGATACTGCTCCATTATCTATTCCAAACATCACATGATATACTTATTACTATATATTCTATCATATATTTTTGCACCCAATCTCACTTAATGTGCTTATAATATATACAATATTATTACTCAATCAAGTCTTCCGACTTCTCCCATCATGAGCTGCCACATCGGATCAGTCATCTCCATATCGTCCTATCTCCTACGTCTTCCTCTGTCACGCCACAGACCCTCATGTCCTCCCTCACCACATCCATAAACCTCCAATCATCTATATGTTACCTAATCCCCAGCATCCTCCTCCACCACACTACACACCCTCTTATCCCTGCTCACCACATCCATAAGCCTCAAAATTATTGTTACTGTTGTACAGTTAAAGGCACGTCATGATGAATTCTTCCAATATGTTTGTTATTTCCATTAAAAATATTCTAAGCATGAAAATATAGAAATAAATCCTCCAACTTTGCCTACATACTATCATTAATTTGTTAAAACCACAAAAATTATTTCACACATTCATATATAAAAATATTTCTGAGTACATTCCTGAGGGTTCAAGGACTCGCAAGGTACGTTTTGAAGTGATATGGATAATATTTAATTATGAGCAGACTGCATTAACTCATCATCCTTGATCTGATACTCTCTCTTCTCTCTTTACTCAAGCACAGATAAGATTCCACAAACTACTAAAAATTAATCACATGTTTCGAAGTGCATTACTATAGATCAAAGCCTCGCGAGGTAAGTTTTGAAACAAAGTAGTTCACCTTTTATTATTAACCGAATGAATGATCTAGTTTCCCCTGCTCTAAACTCTCTTTCCACTCACAGATAAGATGTTCCAAACAACTAGAACTTCATGATCTGTTTTTAAGTATACTACAACAGTTTAAGCCATTACAAGATACGTTTTGAAGCTAAGAGTATCATCTATTATAAACAGAATGTATTACCCCGAGGATCTCTTATCCAAATCACAGATCAAATCTTCTAAACTACTGTAACTTGGTATCAGGTCTCAAAGTATATTATTATAGCTCAAGGCCTCGCAAGGTACGTTTTGTAGCAAAGTAGGTCATCTTTAATTATTAACTGAATGTATAACCTCGTCTCCCCCGCTTCAAGGATCTCTCTTCCCTCGCAGCCTAATCACAGATAAGATCCCCCAAACTACCAGAACTTCTCCTAAATTCACTTCTCTTTAGACCACCTCAAGGGTTATCGGAGGCACGCAACTTCAGCGGGATGAATTTGCTTTACAGAGAACATTAATGGCCTCAGCCAACAGGCCAAAGTTTGCTCTTCGGGATCTCCTGCTATTAAACACTCCTTGATCAGTCATGAACATGACTTTATTATTATTATTATTATTATTATTATTATTATTACAATAATTATTTATCACTGTTATTATTATTATTATTATTATTATTATTATTATTATTATTATTATTATTATTATTATTATTATTATTATTACAATAATTATTTATCACTGTTATTATTATTATTATTATTATTATTATTATTATTATTATTATTATTATTACAATAATTATTATATTTATCACTGTTCTTATTATTATTATTATTATTATTACTATTATTATTATTATTATTATTATTACTATTATTATTATTATTATTATTATTATTATTATTATTATTATTCACAAAGGTACTATATATAATCAGAGTAACAATGTTTCTGGGAATTCTGCCTTCTTAAATTTTATTGACAAAAATGTATTTTTGCTATTGGGTATCAATGCCATCTTGCTTTGTAACCTTAAAATTACCTCCTAAGGCATTTGTGCCATATTTCTTTGTAACCTTAAAATGAACTGTTAAGAGAAAGACTGAAGATTATCAAGAACGACAATCCATCTATATACAATGGTCATTATTAAACCATGTAAAGGGAAGTGTTGAAGTCAATGCATAGCCCTAACCTTTCGTCCGTGGACGGTACAAGAGAGTTATAATCATATGCTGAAATAACTCATAGACTGTGATTTTCCTCATCAATGCATGGAAGTTTTATGGTCTTATGATTTATAAATAATCCAAATAAAAATCCAATGACAGAGTTCCCATTCCCAATATCTTAAAGTGGTGAGTCTCAATTCCCAATAGCTTAAAGTGGTGAGTACCCATTCCCACTACCTTGAAGTGAAGAGTCCCCATTCCCAATGCCTAAAAGTGGTGAGCTCCTATTCCCACCACATTAAAGTGTTGAGTTCCTATTCCCAATACTTTAAAGAGGTGAGCCCCATTCCCGATACCTTAGAGTGGTGAGTCCTCAATGCCAATACCTAAAAGTGGTGAGTTCCCATTTTCAATGCATTAAAGTGGTAAGTCCCCATTCCAAATACCTTGAAGTGGAGAGTCCCCATTCCCAATACCTAAAAGTGGTGAGTCCCCACCCCCAGTACTTTAAAGTGTTGAAATCCTAGTCCCAATGCTTTAAAGAGGTGAGTCCCCATTTCCAATACCTTAAAGTGGTGAGTCCCCACTCCTAATACCTTAAAGTGGTACAAATGAACTGTCCTCAACGTGCTACACATTAAACTCTTGCTATAAAATATCAGAACTGCCTCCGGTGCCCCTGGATAATTCCCCCAGGCATTTACCCCATTAATTTCCCAATAAGGAGCATTGTTTAAATAATAAGATTTAGGTTAGGTTAGGCTGGAGTATACATTAAGCGATTTAAATTTCAGAAATATAAATTGCTATAAAATCAATATTCTGCGGCAATTGTCCTGTGGGGGCAGTTGTTTTTTGGGGGCAATTGTCCAGTGAGAAAATGTTGGGAGGCAATTATACCGGGGGCATTATCCAAGAGCCCTGGTATAAATAGATCCATATCACTGATATAGCAGCATTAACTTAATCCAAAGGCTTTTATATAAGTGAGAGAAAGAGACCGTACCTTGAGTTTATCGTTACTGATAATGTAAGGACATGAAAATAGTATTGTTTCTTAAAGATATTTCTAGTTTAAGGCTTCCATGTTAAGGCTAGAGCAAACAAAAACTGAATATAATAATTGCTACATAACTCTGGAAACGATTGATCAGCTGTGGCGTCTTCTGAACTAAGGTATTCTCTATTTAAAACCATCAAAGTATTGTCTTTCAGAGTATATGCAAATTATTTGTGTATACAGCAATAGCGTGCTCGTTTCAGAAAGTGACAAACTCATGTTCGATCCCACTGCGAGGCATTAGGAAGGATATACAACCTTAATTTCCCAGTTCCAACCTGTGTGTGTTCACACCCATTTGAATAGGAAATTATGTGACATAAAATGGTAATACTTGAAAGTTTATAGTTATTAGATATTCAATGACATGGAAAAGTATATTTTGCTTCAGAAATTGATGATTTAGGGCTTTACTTTCTAAGTCTTTGGGGGCAATGAAAATTGAAAACATTTTCCTTGGCACCTAAATTACTCTCTGTCTAAATCCATTACTTTTTATTTCATATGTACATAGTGCACTGATGAGAGCACTTGACTCGGGAAGCGACACACCCATGTTCAAACCCACCATGTAGCGTTAGGAAAGGCATCCAGCCTTTATTCCCCAGATTCAAGCTGTGAGATTCTGCCTCTACTTAAATTAAGATTAAGAGTGACGCATAACAAACAAATAACAAAAAGAACATCAACAACTGCAAGTGAAAATAGCCTGAAGACAGCAAAGAGACTAACCAATCTAGTGCTACCGTGAGGCATTAGGAAGGGTATCTAGCCCCCCCCCATTTCGACTGGGGAATAGCTGTGACAGAATGAAAAATATATCTAATATTTGATTCCCTATAAAATTTCGAACGTGCTTTATATTGTATGTGGAGATCAGAGCAAATCATATATAAACAAAACATTAATTCATGTATATATTTGCAAGAAAAATTTTCTGCATGAACAGATATACTGATATTTAAACTAAATATATAATCAAAACTATGGTAAATATATATACATTAAAAAAACATATTCAAAGAGAAGCTATTTTGACCTGTACCACAAATTATCGAAAAGAAATGCGCTTGACTCATAAAGTTATAGACCCACATTCAGGTCCACTGTGGAGTATTAGGAAAGACATCCAACCTTAATTCCCCAGCTCATACCTGTCTGTGTCCACCTCCATTAGAATGGGGATTGATTATGACAAAAAAAAATGGCAAACAACAACAATTAGACGCCAAAATTTTCTTAATGTAATAAAAACTAAACTCTAAGGATAATGCAGCCCAACTTTGACCAAAATGCAGGTAATGTAATAAAAACTAAACTCTAAGGATAATGTATCCCAACTTTGACCAAAATGCAGGTAGAAAACACCATGAGTAGCCTTTGTACAACTTAATAGGGAGTAGATACAGACAGGCTGGACCTGGGGTATTAAGGTTGGATGTCCTTAATAATACCCCATGCTTGGCTAGATTACAGGCTTGTCATTTCCTGAGTTGAGCGCTCTAGCCAGTGCGTTCCCCCTATCTCTAATATTCCTTTATATGTGATATGCCAAATAAATATATTCTAGTTATTTCCTGAGAAGCACAGTGAAAAGACTTGTTTAACTCCACCATTAATGATATGACATGTCAATAGAGTTAACTAGTGTGCATAAATGTTATTCCTACTGAAATATATGAAAACATTACATCTATTTGAAAATCAATGGCACGGAAAGTGACAAGATATCTGATACATGTACAAAAATACCCACTCTACAAAGGTTAAAGGTCTCTGAAGGAAGGCAGAGGCAAGGAACAGTGATAGCAGAGCCTATCCTCTTTCCAATCATGCAGACTCTATGATCCCCAGGTAATGGTTGAATGATCAGGTGAACTTAAAGGAAATCGCCAACTCCCCAGTTAACTGCCTAATTTATTCAGTAATGAAATGATACAGTGGAAGCGAATCCCACCCCAGGCCAGGATTAAACCTGCAGCCAGTATATTTTCAACCCCAGATGCTACCACTGCACCACACTGTTGCTATTTACTGTCAAATTCAATGTGAGCCTAAATCCTAACTGTAAGTAACATATACACTATGTTGCAACTATTCTTTAGAGACGGTCTATGTCTAATCCAACACCAGGCCATGATCGAGCCTGAGGTCAGTTTATGACCAGCCCCAGTCCCTTAAACTGCACCACAATGCCGCTAAAGTATAGAACTTGAGCTCAAAATGAGTCTTTATCCTATCCGTAGGAACAATATACATCATCTTTTGACTAGAATGGTCTATGTGACATGTAAAGAATGTGGTAAGGAATCTGTACAGTGCTTAGACTTACATTCAGACACTCAATTTGTTCACAATGGGCCAACATTTTGTTAGTCATATTGCTTTGCGCGCACCCGTTTCAAAGACACCGTGAAAAACAGCTTTACAACAATTGGGGACAAACAATAGACGGGAGATGGGTATAAAATTATAGCAATGACAGGAGGTTGCGGAACAAATAGAGAAAGTCAATACTATTATGAAATGGGAAAGAAGTTACTTGAGAATGAGGCTATGAAATAAGAAAATATGAGAGAAAACTGAGTAGAAACTGGTAGAATTTAGAAGAAAAACAGATGTAAAGGCAAGATATACCTTGAAGGTCAAAATATCCAAAATGTCTGAGCACAGTGTATATAGACAGATAAAGGGGTGTTTAAAAATTAATATGTGAACAATAACGAAAAAGATTTTGGCAAGCAATAAACAGTAAACTATCCTCAAGTATCAGAAAGAATAGAGTCAATTTTCACATAAACCCACAATTCTAAGAATGGCCAGAAATTGCATCATCACAAAATAATTGCATTGCAGTATTGTGGAGGTCACACACACATCTTTTTACCAGTCTGAGAGGTCAAGGGATCACTGCAGACATTTCAAGAGGATGTGCAAACCTCCACTTAACAGCAAAGTAAATATTTTGCAAATGTACTTACAATTTGCAGTGAAGACAGATATGTGGATTATGTTGTGACCCTAATCTATGAATAAAAAGGTCAGAGAAATAGAAAGAAATCAGAAAAACTTAACTTATATTCAAAAACTTATCTGATTTATTTAAATATCATGGCTTAACTTTTAGCATAATGAAGATGGTAGGGGGAATTTGCACTTGGTGACTACATCGGGGAGTCCTGCAGGGGGGGTTTCTATATATAGGTATAAATGTTATATTTATTTGTCAGCAACAATTAAGGTGTGAGGTTGAGAAGGCGCGTGGGCTACTAAACTGTGGGGTGGAGAACAAAATAGTATAACAATACTTAATAAATTCATCCTCTTGGTACTTTTCCAGTCCCGCACCTCACAAAGTACATAGCCAAGGACACCTTCTTTCATTGAAAATTCAAAGATCTCTAGACTTAAGGGCACTGAGACAGAAAAAAAAGTTGGGCTGGTGATGCTGGGGCTTCACAATGTTACCCATCAAGGTCTTTGAGGTCAGTCAATTTTTTAATGCCATGTATAGCCAGCTTCGACCGTCAAAGCACTTGACGGGTGGCACCATGATGACCTAGCCCCATCAGCCTGTTAAAAACTGGCATCTTTTGGCCAAATTAGACGTCAACAATAAACGTACCTAGCCATGACCTAAATGTACCTATGAACTTCATCTCTTTTTTGCCTGCCCAGTAAAGGGCATGTAGTTACAAATAGGTCACATCTAGGCAAGCAAAAGCTGAATCTAGTTTCGGTCAAAATATTTCTTTCAATTTTTCAAGGTCCTTTGTAGCCCGTAAGTCTGCCTCACCACTTTCATATTGGACACAAGTGTTTCAGCAGAAACGAAGGCAGTAGAGGATAAGCAATGCCCGGGGGCATCACAGAGCCTCTGCCATCGCCACTACTGCAACCGCTTTTAAATTTGCTGCTAGAAATGCAGCTATTGCAATGAGAACATGTTGAGATCAAAAAGTTTCTGAGCTTTACCCCTGAGGGTGCTCTCGATAAAGCTCATAATTCCATGAGCTTGTATGGGATTACCAGCTTTACCGATGGATAGTTATAACAAGGCCGCTCAAAAACACGACCGCAACATGTTCTGCAGATTTACAGGAAAGCCACTTTGAAGCCACTTATTCATACAATGTTGAAGAAGAGTGAAACAGAGAAAAAAATCAAAGTAAAAGTGATGGGGAGGAAGGTAAAATTCTGATATAAAGTGACTAGTAAAAGAGTTTTATATTATATAAAATAGAACGAGTGACAGGTGTGGGAGGGGGGGGGAAAGCGGCAATATGGCCATAGACAAACACAGATACGACCATGCCTTCATTGCCATTCCAGCATATACCATTATAGTACAATGTTTGTTTCTTTTGTGAAATATGTATATATATAAAAAATAGAGGTCTA
Source organism: Halocaridina rubra (assembly GCA_037179515.1). Classification (NCBI taxonomy): domain Eukaryota; kingdom Metazoa; phylum Arthropoda; class Malacostraca; order Decapoda; family Atyidae; genus Halocaridina; species Halocaridina rubra. Next base: position 6,789 of record JAXCGZ010000502.1, on the reverse strand, counting down.
TTATGTATATGTATAACTTGATATTTATATATTTATATATTCTTTATCACCACCAACTTATGACGACGGAGATCAACCTACGGGCCTTGGACGAAAATGAAAGAAAAAAAGAGAGAGATAAATAATTCAAGAGAGGGAAGAGAAACACTGGAGGGGGGAGGAATTGTGTGGAAGAAGCAACTAATTGCAATGCTTCTTTTTTTTATTATTTTACCTTTACAAGTGTTACCAACTCTATGGAAACTCTCCTACTGGAGTTACATAGTCAAAACTAATTGAAGCTTTTTCATATGTTTGACAATATCACAATCACATTCTGAATGGAACAGTAACTTCATCTTTCTATTCAGGTTAAATTGATGAGATTTAGTGTGCTCATTCAGGAAGAGACTGATATTATGTCATGAATATATGAAAAAAAAGTGGGCAAGACAAAATGCAAAACGAAAATATAAGTAAACTTTCAAATAAAATACCATTAGATTATCAAAAGTTTTTTCTTTTCTTTGTGAAATAATGTTGTGTCAAAATTTGGTTAGAAACTCATTTATAGAAATAAGAAGCCAAATCAATACGCTTTTTGCCTACAAACAGAAATGTAAAACATTATAGTGTCTCAGTGTTTACGAGAGCTTCATTCATCTTCAATTATATCGATAGGGATGAGAGTATTTTCTTGCTTCTTTGAAGATGACTGACATACATCAGCAAGCACTAACACACTACATCATATAAGTTTTCTGTTCTTGGAACAGAAAAGTAAAACAAAAGAGCATCTTTATGTTTACAAGAGAGCTTCATTTATTTTCAATTATAACCAAGGACACGAGAGTTTTACCACTTCTCTGAGCATTCATAGCATATACCCGCAAGCATTAGAAGACTTCATTGCTTAAGTTTTCTGTTCTTGGAATGGGAAAGTAAAATACCAGAGTATTTCAGTGCTTATGAGATAAATTCCTTCATAAACATGAGGAACAAGAGAGTCATGTCCCCTTTCTGAAGATGAATGACATACTAACAAACACCGAGAGACTCCAGTGTATATATTTTTGTTCTTGGAGCAGAAAAGTAAAAACTTGTCGCTAATTGTTTATGGGAGAACTTCATTCGTCTTAAATTGTAACTAAAAGGAAGAGAGTTTTCTCTCTTTGCTCTGAAGATGACGAACACCCCTCCCCCCACAAGCATTTAGAGGCTCCAGTGTTTGAGTTTCCTATTCTTCGAACAGAATAGTAAAACACCAGAGTATCTTAGTGTTAAAAGAGAGCTTATGTCACCTTAAATTATAACTGAGAGGGAAAGAAAGTGTTCTCTCGCCTCTCTGAATATGAATAACATTATACCCACAAACACTGAGAAACTCCAGCATTTAAGTTTTTGTTCTTAAAACAGAAAAGTATAATATTAGTCTCTAAGCATTTATGAAAGAGTTTCATATATCTTCAGTTAAAATCGAGAGGAAAAGAGTGTTCTCTCATTACCATGAAGATGACTACCATACACTCACAAGCAATGAGAGACTCCAGTGCTTAAGTTTCCTGTTCTTGGAACAAAAAAGTAATGCACGAGAGTATCTTAAGTATAAAATGAGAGCTTAAGTCATCTTCAATAATAATTGTGAGGGAACAGAGAGTTCTCTCGCTTCTCTGAAGATGACTAACATAACCTGCAAGGGCTAAGAGACTCCAACATTTAAGTATAACGCAAGCATATCTTAGTGTTTACGAGAGACCTTCATTTATCATGACTCATAACTGATGGAGGAAGAAGAGTGCTCTTGCATTTCTGAAGATGAATGACAAACACTCGCAAGCCCAATGAGACTCGCTTATAAGTTTTTTATCTAAGGGTTCTATTTCCCAGGGATTTTTAGCAAGCTACTGCGAGTTTTCTGTTTTGAGGTATTTATTTCCCGTGGATTTTTCATATTTTTATCGAGCTACCACAAGGCCGTTAGGTTGATTGTCACGTCACAAATTGATAGGAAAAGAATCTCTTTTTATTTTTATTTAAGGAAAATTACTTAGAACAAATGACTCTCGTCTTTGATGATTCTTGACTTGAGGTACGAATACTCTACCTAACAGAGGTATCGCATCGGATACTTGAGGCAATTTTTCGGCTACAACGGTCATGAATACCGTCAAAGAGAGCAGGATTGTGATTTCTGAAAGAAAAAAAAGGGAAAAAAAGGATACTCCATATAAAACCTTTTTGGTAAAAAATAGGGGAGGGAACCATTCAATTTTCCTTTTAAAAGTTTAAGACAGAGAAGAACTAAGTTCCATTCCATTTTTTATTAAAAAAGTTTAAGACAGAGAAGAACTACGTTTATTTAAGAGTTCAAACCCCCCCTAAAATAAAGAAATATACTCTAGGGGATTGTACCTTTTTAAGTTTTTTCTCTTTATTAAAGAACACACACAGCACTGCTCTGTGGTTCTCTCTGGTGTTCTACAAGGAATTAAACCAGCTGGTAGTGCTTGAATTACCATAAAAAATTAATTTAAAAAGAAGAAGAAGAAACAGAAGAGAGCAGAGCAGAGTGAGATAGAGACAGAGCAATGTGCTTAAAAATAAGTTTTGCCTAAAGTTAATGGAAAAAAATGCATTAGTAAATACCGCCTAAAGGCTAAAAAAATCAGTGAAAATTATTGATAGTAGGATTACTTAACTGTAAGTTAAAAAAAAAAATATGACAAAGAGTACTTAAGAATACAAATATACAGCTTGAGTTAAGTTGATATTCTCCAAGTATCACACACACTCCCTAAGTCCTGGAGTTTCAGGTTAAGAAGTTAAGATTTTTCACACCAAAAAATGATAAAATGACACCCATGTGTGGAGCGTTGAAACTGTTAAAATAATGTCTTGTGGTGCTCATTAATAAAAAAGAACAGAAATAAAAAACATAGAGATATGTTCTGTGTGGAGTGTGTCCTCTCTTTCATGCTTTTATATATATTAAGGGTAAACTTTTACTATTACACCCATATCCTTTTGAAAGTGTTATTCAAGGTTTTACTATGATTTTTGATGAATTTTGGGTGAATCTGGCCTTCAAAACCGTCGGGAAATATTCCTAATCTAACCTAACATAACCCAACATTAAACAGAGTAATTTACAATGATTTTATAGGTCAGATTTGTTCAAAATGCATTAAATAAAATCTTACAATATCGAGACCTGCTTAAACAGCATAAAACTGTCGGGGATGAAAAGGGTGTAATAGTACAAAATATACACTTTTTTTTTAAAGTGAACAACAGTTGTCTATGGGGCGAAGAGGCGAGGACTTACTTCATATAAAAACAAACGAGAAGCTGATCGAAGCGATAACGCCTCCATAGAAGATAAAAAACGTAAGTCACCGAAAGCGTATAAACTACTATCAACATTTTGTTTTTAATATTTTTAATCAACCTTTAAAGTGGGGAGCTTGAACAACAATATTCAGTTGACGTTTAAATAGCAGATGTGTAAAAAATGCAAATAAGAAATTTGTGTAAAGCTAGCCGCTAAGTCGTCTACTGGGCTATATTATATTTGGTGGTATAAGGGGAATATCCGCTAAGAATGAATAATACAAGTAGCTAGAGTTGGCTACGTGAAGTACATTAATAAATCTAAAATTGCATGAAATGTGATTTTTAACTAGAGGATGGTGGCAGTGGGTGGCAGCGGTGAGCTTTAAAAGTGGGGGAGGGAGGTGACAACCATATTAAAAAGAAGAATTATTTAAAATAATAAAATATATAAATTCTGAGTAATAACATTATGACGACTTGCAACGGGTGATAGAAGTGTGATTAAGAAGTCTTGTCTTGTGCTTTCAGAGAATGAGATTTAAACAGTTAAAAAATAAATAATACAAAACACGAAGGAAAAAAAAACAGAACACAATTGAAGTGAGTAGAAAAATAAAATCCAGCTTAATCTGGAAGAATAAACAACGTCAAACTTTTGTTCGACAAATGTCTACTTGGCTACGGATTCTGTCTGCTTTTTTTTTATTTTTGGCTTTGGGTAAATTTTTTTTATTACATACATATGAGGGGTACGGCATCAGACGTCTCGGGGATATTTTCTGTCACTATGTTTAGGAATACGGTTAGCGAGAGGAGAATTGTGACCCCTGAAAGGGAAAAAAATGAGCTTTGTCAATCCTTCTTCTTTTTTCATCCTTGCAAATTCATTTTTAAATGGGAAAAATGAGGTGCCTGAAAGATAAAAAAATGAGCTGTGTCAATCATTCTTCTTTTTTCATCCTTGCAAAGCAATTTCACATGGGAAAAATGAGGTTCCTGACTGGGGAAAAAATTGAGCTGTGTCAATCCTTCTTCTTGTTTTCATCCTTGCAAATACATTTTTAAATGGGAAAAATGAAGTGCCTGAAAGATAAAAAGAAATGAGCTTTGTTAATCCTTCTTTCTTTTTCATCCTTGCAAATTCATTTTTACATGGAAAAAATGAGGAGCCTGAAAGATAAAAAATGAGCTTTGTCAATCCTTCTTTTTTCATCCTTGCAAATTCATTTTTACATGGGAAAAGTGAGGTGTCTGAAAGGGTAAAAATGAGCTATGTCAAACCTTCTTTTTATTCAACCTTGCAATTCATATTTACATGGAAAAAATTAAGCTGTGTCAAGCCTTCTTCTTTTTTTTCATCCTTGGAAATTAATTTTTTCATGTAAAAAGTGAGGTGCCTGAAAGGGTAAAAATGAGCTATGTCAATCCTTCTTCTTTTTCATCCTTACAAAGTCATTCTACATGGAAAAAGTAAGGTGCCTGAAAAAAAAGACGAGCTGTGTCAGTTCTTCTTTCCTTATCCTTTATACAAATTCATTTTACATGGAAAAAATGAGGTGCCTGAAAGGGAAAAATGACCTGTGTCCATTCATTTTTTTTTCATCCTTGCAAATTCATTTTACATGGGAAAAATGAGGTGCCTGAAAGGGTAAGAAATTAGCTGTGTCAATCGTTCTTTACTTTTCATCCATACAAATTCATTTTACATGGGGAAAATGAGGTGCCTGAAAATGAAAAATGAGCTTTGTCAATACTCTTTATTTTTTTCATCCTTCCAAATTCAATTTACATGGGAAAAATGAGGAGCCAGAAAGAGAAAAATTGAGTTATGTCAATCCTTCTTCTTTTTTTCATCCTTGCAAACTCATTTTACATGGAAATATGAGGTGCTTGAAAGGGAAAAATGAGTTGTGCTAATCCTTTTTCTTTCATTCTTGCAAATTCATATTACATGAAAAAATGAGGTGGCTTAAAGGAAAAAAAATAGCTGTGTCAATCCTTTTTTATCCTTGCATATTCCATTTATTTGGGAAAATGAGCTGTGCCAATCCTTCTCTTTTCGATGAAAAAATCAATTTTTCATTATATACCTTAAAATATAGTTCTATGTCATCCCTATCTTATCACACCACGTTAAATATTGGTCCACTTACTCCCATAATATGCATAAAAAATTCATTCAAATAAATGAAAAAATTAAATTCCCATCAAGAGTAACTCGTGGACCGTGCCCTTACATGGGAAAATGAGCTGTGTCAATCCTTCTTTTTTTATCCTTGCAAATTCATTTTACATGGGAAAATGAGCTGTGTTAATCCTTCCTTTTTATCCTTGGAAATTCAACTCACATGGGAAAATGAGCTCTGTTAATCTTTCTTTTTTTTATCCTTCCAAATTCAATATACAGGGAAAATGAGCTGTGAAATCTCTAATTATCCTTGGAGATTCATTATAGATGGAAAATTATGTGAATCAATACTTATTTTTTCATCCTTGCAAATTTTATTGACATGGGAAAATGAACTGTTTCAACCCTTCTTTTCTTTATCCTTGGAAAATGAGCTGAGCAAATCCTTCTTCTTTATCCTTGGAAATTCAATTCACATGGGAAAATGAAGTGTGTCAATACTTATTTTTTCATCCTTGCAAATTCATTTTACAATAGCGATTACAAAGCTGGAACAGAAATGTTAATTTAGTTGGGATCTTGTAAAGATGACTAACCCATAAAACTGAATTAACCCCATAAATGAGGTTAAATTAAACTAGAATTAATTGTATTAAACTATATTAGATTAGGCAAGGCTAGGTCAGGCTAGCTTAAGTTAGGCTATGGTTTAGTTTGTTTCAGTTCAGTTCGTTTAGGCTAGGTTAAGCTAGGTTACGTTAGGTCAGGTTAGGTTATGTTAGGCTAGATGAAGTGCCTTTTAAAAACGAGTAATCATAAAGCACTGTGGGGTTCTTCGTCTTTACAAGATCCCATTTAGTAGTGGATTCACTTGCAATAAACCATTTCTTATATAGAAACCTGATACCTGGCATCAGAAGGCTAAAGAAAAACAAATAAGACATAAGACATTCTTGAAGTAAGACACACACATAATTTCCATAAAGTATGAATACACTCAGTCCAATGTTAGTCTAATGTTTCCCCATTAAATACTTCAGATATCCAAATATTGTTGTTGTTGTTTTTTTCTTTCTTTTTTCACACTCAAAATAACGATAGTTTAATGTTTCCCATTCAAGTAGTTCACCCATTAAATACCACATATATCTAGAGATATTTAACCATTTCCCTTTGTACAGTATTAGTGTCAATCAAAATGTTAAATGTACACTTTTTGAAAAGATATTGAAAACTTTTTGAACTATTCTGTTATAAGTGTTCACGACATAACATAATAGCTTGTATGGGTTTTATAAGGGGCTCTAATGCGTATTTAAATGCCATTTTCGATTGAAGTAATTTTCGGA
>JAXCGZ010000501.1:60000-62124 GCA_037179515.1 Halocaridina rubra | reverse complement strand
GTATTAAAATAATGATTCTTAAATAACCTCTCTCTCTCTCTCTCTCTCTGCAAACATATATTGATAGATAGATAGATAGATAGATAGCTATAGATTTATAATAAACTAAAAATTTACTTCTAGTAATATATCACACCACGAGGAAATAAAAAAAAAACACATACAATAGAAAAACTGCGAAAAATGGCCTTAAGTTATAATTTAAACTCGAATTCCTAAAACGTTTCATCTCGATGCAATTACATCGAGAAACTTAATATGTATTCAAACTGGAGGAAATTTAATAAAAGGGCATATGTGCATGCATGTGCGTGTACATATGTGCGTGTACATATGTGCGTGTGTATATGATTTAAATAGTTTATTAAATTCAGATTTTATGAAAGCGTCACTAATGGAATGTATGGCACATACCATTTTGCTTGCAAGCATTTCTAGTGTGTATCTTCTTGAAGTAATATAAAAAGGATATCACAATAATAATAATGATAATAATAATAATAATAATAATAATAATAATAATAATAATAATAATAATAATAATAATAATAATAATAATAATAATAATAATAATAATAATAATAATGATAATAGTAATATAATAATAATAATAATAATAATAATAATAATAATAATAATAATAATAATAATAATAATAATAATAATATAATAATAATAATAATAATAATAATAATAATAATATTAATAATAATAATAATAATAATAATAATAATAATAATAATAATAATAATAATAATAATAATAATATTATTATTATTATTATTATTATTAACAACAATTTTCGGATCGCATAAGGAATACAGGTAGGAAACTACTCTGCATTCAGTATAGGATTGATGGATGGATTTGGTTTTACGTCACAAACTCCCTTTTCTACTAAGGTCTAGGACGCTTGCCTTCTTGCGAAGGACTTGTTTTGGCAGATGTAATCGTTACCCTGAGTGTATGCCCTTACTAACCTCAGTCCGTGACGGGGCGCGAACCCTCGACCTGCCTCCTCAGAGTCGCGGACGCTACGATTTTGCCACGGAGACTATACTTTACATTCAGTATACAGTATGCAAAATCAAGCCTTTGCATTGCAAGCGTCCTGGTAAAAAAAAGAAAAAAAATCAGCGAGTAAATATTGCGTAAGAAAATGGAATTCGGATCTTAATGCAAATGGGAGTATAAAGACGGGATTCTCTCTTTCCCAGTACCCTTCAGTCGTCTCATACGACAATGGAAATATGAGAGCGGAACCCTTTCTCTCATAGCCCTCACTCGTAGAAATTTTTGGAAATCTTTATACCTCTCCAGAACACACACACACACACACACACACACACACACACACACACACACACACACACACACATATATATATATATATATATATATATATATATATATATATATATATATATATATATATATATATATATATATATATATATATATTTATATATATATATATATATATATATATATATATATATATATATATATATATATATATATATATATATATATATATATATATATATATATATTAGAATTAATCTGTGCCTGATATCAGGAATAAGAGAATAAGCAGCAATTCTCCGTAATCAAAATGGAACAAAGGCAAACGGTAACATGTAACGGAGAGAATATGTAAAATTAATTAAAAAGTGAGAGAAATAAACTTATGGGTCAGCCCAAGAATAGGCATCTGATATCATTCTTAGGTGCTAAATCTGCGATTGAAAGAAAAGGCAAGTTACCTTAACCTAACCTAATTTGCATCCCTCCCCCACTGCCGAGGCCGTGTAACACTTGCCAAGCGGCCTCGTCTGACAGGTATTGTGTGGAGATTTGTAGCTCGTGAATTGGTCAGTGCAACGACTGTTTTTCCCATCCACCTCAAAACTCTGGAACTCTCTTCCTACTTCTGTCTTTTCAAATCAGATCTATCGTCATCTCAGGGCCTAATCCTCCATATCTCTAGGTCCTCAGTACTTTGACTATTTTTCAGTTTGTCCTTTTCCTATGTGTATCATTACCTCATCTCTGCCTTGTCCATAACCTTTTTCTTTCCCTTCGTCTAAATATATTCTCGTGCCTGGGGCTTTATTGATGAGG
>JAXCGZ010000501.1:47500-50000 GCA_037179515.1 Halocaridina rubra | reverse complement strand
AGAGAACTAAAAAATGCTGGTTCAGTGTATACTTTTAAATATAATCTTAAGAAGTTACTCTTAAGGAAGATTTTACTTGTAAATTTTAATGGTACACTCATCTTTATGATTTGTTTGTTTTAGTATGTCTATATCGTACACCACAGATGTCTATCTGGAATATATATGTATCTTATTTGAATACCCAATGTACATTGGAAATAAAGGATTATTATTATTATTATTATTATTATTATTACTCTCTCTCTCTCTCTCTCTCTCTCTCTCTCTCTCTCTCTCTCTCTCTCTCTCTCTCTCTCTCTCTCTCTCTCTCTCTCTCTCTCTCTCTCTCTCTCTCTCTATTTATTTATCTTTTTATCTGTCTATCTATCTATCTATCTATCTATCTATCTATTTATCTATCTATCTATATATATATATATATATATATATATATATTATATATATATATATATATATATATATATATATATATATATATATATATATGTATATATGTATATATATATATATATATATATATATATATATATATATATATATATATATATATATGCATATGTGATTACCTAATTGTGATTACCTAATTGTGTTTACGGGAAAGAGCCCAAAGCTCGTATCTTCCCGTCTCCTTATCGCTTCCATTTTAGACTTAGTCATACTTATCATACCTGTCCTTAAAACTATGGATTGAGATAGCATTAACTACCTCCTCGCTTAGCCAATTCCAATTATCAACTACTCTTACACTGAAAAAGTATTTCCTTACATCCTGCAAAGAAGTTTTCTTACGAAGCTTCAAATTATGACCTCTAGTTCTAGAGCCAGCCATATCAAAATATCGATCCCTATCCACTCTATCATAACCATGAAGGAATTTAAAGACTGTCACCATATCCCCCCTCACTCTTCTAGCTTCGAGTGATGGTAAGTCTAATTCCCTCAGCCTCTCATCATAACTGATATTGCGTATTTCTGGCACCAGTTTCGTGGTATGTGTGTGTGTGTGTGTGTGTGTGTGTGTGTGTGTGTGTGTGTGTGTGTGTGTGTGTGTGTGTGCTTTAGACGAGTTATCTCTGAATACTTATATGACAGTATAGAATCAGAGTGGAGAGTATCTTATGCTAAAAGCACCAAGACACCACGTTTCAGATATTTCTTCTAAAGAGTGTTTTAAATGCCTCTATCATAGACGAATAGGTATCCTCGCCAGAAATGGTCTTGAACACGAAGTCCTTCCTTCCTTGGTATACGAACTTTCGAAACGAAAATAAATTACCTGACAAAAACGTTGGTTATGAAGTTTCTCTTCTAGAGCGAACAAAATTTCTTTATCTTGAGTTTCCAGAAAAATGACTGTCCAATTTTTATTATTCATTGATGCTGTTTCAAGGATACAAGTGATATAAGTTGGAGCGGAAATATTATTGGACACGAAACATAATGACATAGCATCTGAGAGAAATATATATATATATATATATATATATATATATATATATATATATATATATATATATATATATATATATATATATATATATATATATATATATATATTTATATATATAACCACACACACAAACACGAGTATATATTCTCTCTCTCTCTCTCTCTCTCTCTCTCTCTCTCTCTCTCTCTCTCTCTCTCTCTCTCTCTCTCTCTCTCTCTCTCTCTCCTTCAATGGCTAAATGAGATCCAGCTCCATCCCAGGCTCAATTTCCTATGGGAGGTAAAGACATTTAACCACTATCACGAAGCGCTGTATAAAACCTCCTCGGGTCTTTCATATATTCTTTATGTGTGCGTGTGCGTGCGGGCGTGTGTTTGTTTGCATATATATATATATATATATATATATATATATATATATATATATATATATATATATATATATATATATATATATATATATATATATATATATGTGTGTGTGTGTGTGTGTGTGTGTGTGTGTGTGTGTGTGTGATTACCTAATTGTGATTAGTTATTTGTGCTTACGGGAAAGAGCACAAAGCTCGTATCTACCAGTCTCCTGATCGATTCCATTTTGTACTTAGTGATACTTATACCTGTCCTTAAAACTATGGATTGAGTTAGCATTAACTACCTCCTCGCTTAGCGATTTCCAATTATCAACTACTGTCACACTAAGAAATACTTCCTTACATCCTGTGTGATTACCTAATTGTGTTTACGGGAAAGAGCCCAAAGCTCGTATCTTCCCGTCTCCTCATCGGTTCCATTTTATACTTATCATACCTGTCCTTAAAACTATGGATTGAGATAGCATTAACTACCTCCTCGCTTAGCCAATTCCAATTATCAACTACTCTTACACTGAAAAACTATTTCCTTACATCCTGCAAAGAAGTTTTCTTACGAAGCTTCAAACTATGGCCTCTAGTTCTAGAGCCAGCCATATCAAAATATCGATCCCTATCCACTCTATCATAACCATGAAGGAATTTAAAGACTGTCACCATATCCCCCCTCATTC
>JAXCGZ010000501.1:35000-37500 GCA_037179515.1 Halocaridina rubra | reverse complement strand
AAAAAGAGTCAGGAAAAGTGAGTCTGGTAGGGAGGAGAGGGTGAAAGGAGCAGATGGGCAATTGCTAATAGATGAAATAAAGGTAACAAAGAGATTGGTTGGATATTTCAAGAGCTTGCTAAATGAGGAAGATGATAGAGAGGCAGAGATTGTGGCTGTGTGAAATGAATGGAGAATGCCAATGTTAGGTAATGAGAATGATAGAGAAATAACAAAAAAGGAGGTACAATTGGTATTGAGAGCAATGAAAGCAGGTAAAGCACCAGGAATAGATGGGTGTCATGCTGAGTGCTTGTCAAAAGGTGGGGAGGCAATAGTAGAATGGATGGTTAGGCTGTTGAACGTATGTTTCAGGAAAGGGAGAGTCCCAGTTGATTGGAGGAGGGCAAAGGGAAAGGAGATAAGAATGAGTGTAATAGTTTTAGAGGAATTAGTTTCTTGAGTGTAGTTAGTAAGGTTTATGGAAGAGTGTTAATCGAGAGAATTAGGATAGGTACTGAGAGATTGATTGGGGAAGAAGAGTGTGGGTTCAGGAGAGGAGGAAGATGTGTGGATCAGGTGTTTGTGGTAAGACAAGTGTGTGAGAAATTCTTTGAGAAATGTAGGGACACTTTTTGGACTTTTATGGACTTAGAGAAAGCGTATGACATGGTAGACAGAGAGGGGTGTGGAGTGTGTTATGACTGTATTTAATTAGTGGAAGTTGTTGAAGCCAGTGAAGGGTTTTTACATGAATAGTAGAGCATGTGTGAGAGTTGGGAATGGTATAAGTGATTGGTTTGAGGTGAACATAGGGTTACATCAGGCTTGTGTAATGTCGCCATTGTTGTTTAATGTGTATATGGATGGAGTGGGAAGGGAAGTAAATGAAAGAGTATTAGACAGAGGCTTGTAACTAGTGGGTGAGGAAGAAAGGTTGTGGAAATTGAATCAGTTGCTACTTGCAGATGATAATGTACTGGTGGCTAATATTGAGAACGAACTGAATCATTTGGTGACTGAGTTCATTAGGGTGTGTGAAAGAATGAAATTTCGAGTGAATATTGGTAAAAGTAAAGTCATGAGATGTTTGAGGAGTGTCAATGTTGACAAATTGAATGAAGGAGTGAATGGGAAGTTGCTGGGAGAAGTTGACTGTTTTAAGTATCTGGGGTCGCATGTATCAAGGAGTATACGAGTGGATCCATAGGTAAGTCATAGAGTGAAGGAAGCAAATAAATGTCTAGGTAGGTTGAAAAGTGTAATGAGAATTAGATATTTGGGAATAAATGCAAAGAGAGGGATATTTGAAGGCTTGACTGTGCCGACAGCATGGTATGGTGCAGAGACTGAGACTTGGAAGGTAAGAGAGGTTGAAAGGAACAAGTTGACTGTAATGGAGATGAGGTGTTTTGAGAAGTATGACTGGTGTATCAAGAATAAATAAAGTAAGAAATTAGGATGTAAGGCAGAGAACAGGTGTTGTAAGGAAGCTGTCGGATATGTTAGATCAGAGAGTGTTGAGTTGGTATGGACACATGGAAGGGATGAGTGATGAATGAATAGCGCAGAGAGTGTGGAGTGCAGAAGTGATTGGAGTTAAGTCAAGAGGGACATCTAGAATGAGATGGATGGATGGCGTGAAAAGGGCATTGACTGCACGTGGAATGTCATTGGAGCAACGAAGACTGCGTGCAAGAGATAGGAATGAGTGGAGGAAGATTGTATATAGATGATTCGGGCCAAATGGATTTCTCGCACCTGCTCGCTCAGTGAAATGTGATGGACAGGTGTGAGGGGAATTGTCACATGATGAAGCGGTAGGGGTAAACCAGCATCGGCTGTCGAGGATCATTGTAGAATATCCTTGCCTGCCTACCTTGTGGGTGACTCAAGCAGGGTTGAAGAGGGGAAAACGTGGCAACCCTTTATTCCCAAGGAGCTAAAGGGAGTGGTTGAGGTATGTGTGGATCGTGGTGAATGGGTGTTTCTTGGCTCAACCACCCCCCTTACAAGGGGGAATGAGGCCATGTGTATATGTATATATGACTGTATGTATATTATTATATGAAGAAAAAGAAGAGAAATAGTAATAATAAGAGGAAGAACTATTATATATATATATATATATATATATATATATATATATATATATATATATATATATGATATATATATACATATGTATGTATGTATATATATATATATATATATATATATATATATATATATATATATATATATATATATATATATATATATATATATATATATATATGTATGTATATATATATATATATATATATATATATATATATATATATATATATATATATGTATGTATGTATATATATATATATATATATATATATATATATATATATATATATATATATATATATATATATATATATATATATATATATATATATCCCAACAACAATCAAGAGATCAAAGGTTAACAGTAAAATGAAAATGACGTCAAGAAACAATTAACGCGAATACCTAATTATACAATTCA
>JAXCGZ010000501.1:17500-22500 GCA_037179515.1 Halocaridina rubra | reverse complement strand
CAGTTTTTCCATCACATATTTTGCTGACAATTCATAAAAAGAAGAAAACACCCCTTCATGTATATATATATATATATGTATATATGTATATATGTATGTATGTATTCTTGTATTTTTTGCATTTTGATGTATTTCAGCAATCGGGGGGGGGGGTGCGGGAACTGACTGCTGATTTGAAAGGGGTGCATATACTGAAAAAGGTTAAGAACCACTGTTTTACGGGAAGTAGAGTTACAAAATAGTGCACTGCTACCTTTATCGAAGCTCTATCTTTATTAAGGTACTGCTTCCACATCTGGCCCCACACGTCAAAGACTATACTCACTGATCCTACTTGATAAACAAGAAATTCCTACACAAGGGATTTACCGCAGCTCGGTGTATCAGCATCTGCCTTTTTTTCATTCTCTTACTAATAGAACCATGCATTCCAAATACGCATTTAAATATTTTCGGCTATTTTCGCCTCCTGGCCCTGTAGGTTCAAATACCGACATTAATAGATAAAATATTTGGAAATTATCTAATAAAGCTCAGTGGTTATTTAAACTTGATTCTTTCTCTTTATCTATGTCCGATGGATATGTGTTTAATATCATTTACTTGCATGTTTATATAGTTTAGTCTTTCATTCTCTTTCCCTGAGACATGCAAACTCTCTCTCTCTCTCTCTCTCTCTCTCTCTCTCTCTCTCTCTCTCTCTCTCTCTCTCTCTCTCTCTCTCTCTCTCTCTCTCTCTCTCTATATATATATATATATATATATATATATATATATATATATATATATATATATATATATATATATATATCTTTCTATCTATCAATCTCTCTCTCTCTCTCTCTCTCTCTCTCTCTCTCTCTCTCTCTCTCTCTCTCTCTCTCTCTCCTCTCTCTCTCTCTCTCTCTCTTTGCCTATGCTCAACAGCACTATGCCTTTATTATTTACTTGTACGTCTTCCTGGAAAATCATAGAATTACAAATTCCTGGAAACCCATATAATACTGGAAGCTGCAGTATGGTGTTGCTTTTGTCTCCGTTTCTATGGTTTTTAATCTTTCATGTGTGTGAATTTGAGGAAATGTACCTCTCTCTCTCTCTCTCTCTCTCTCTCTCTCTCTCTCTCTCTCTCTCTCTCTCTCTCTCTCTCTCTCTCTCTCTCTCTCTCTCTCTCTCTCTCTCTCTATCTATCTATCTATCTATCTATCTATCTATCTATCTATCTATCATTTACTTATTAAGCTATCTGCCTATCTTCTTGTGCATTTAACTATCTACTTATATTTACATGAATTTTTTCACTACTTT
This sequence comes from Halocaridina rubra, assembly GCA_037179515.1. Lineage (NCBI taxonomy): Eukaryota > Metazoa > Arthropoda > Malacostraca > Decapoda > Atyidae > Halocaridina > Halocaridina rubra. The sequence continues at coordinate 21,192 of JAXCGZ010000501.1, read as the reverse complement.
CTTCCTATAACACCAACAGATCCGCTCCAAAAGAGGATATTATTCCAGGTATTCTATTATTCTTGCAATGAGTATTATAGAAACAGCATAATATATTAACAACAACAAACTTAACTTCCTCATGCATATTTATCTTCCCTTTGAAACAACAGCAACGATAGCTTCCTCTCTTACTTCAAACTTCAGCAATAACAAAAATTGCATTCATAACAACCAAAATAATATGGTAATGGAATGAGAAACAACCTATCCTACAGTACCATAAATAACAATAGTTATCCTTTCATAACAACCACTAATATAGCAATAATAATAATAATAATAATAATAATAATAATAATAATAATAATAATAATAATAATAATAGTAAACATAAAAATAATAATAATAATAATAATAATAATAATAAAAAAATAATTGTATTATTATTATTATTATTATTGTTATTGTTGTTGTTGTTTTTGCAAAATACTCTAGGTCGTCAATACTTCGACTATTCTTTCAGCCTGTCCTTAGCCTATTGTGTATCATTCACTTATTTCTATCTTGTCCTTATCTTCTACTTTTTCTTCGTATTATTGTTTCTTTTGTGCCTAGGTGTGATGAGGGCAATTTCCTTTCCTGTCCCGGCGTCACACTCATAAAAAATATAACATCTAATTATTAAGAAAAGCAAATAAGTGTGTTACTCTTCTTCTTCTTCTTCTTCCTCTATTTGCGTTCCCATTTTCATATGGGGTCGCATCTCTTCACTAGTCGTCTCCACTGGTTCCGGTCCATCACTTGCTCCTCCCCCAGCTGTCTCTCTCTGAGATCCTCCTTCAGTCGGTCCTTCCACCGTAGTTTAGGTCTTCCTCGTCTACGTCTGCCCTCCACGTCCATCTCCATCACTCTCACACCCACGTAGTCTTCTTCTCTCCTCAACGGCTACAACAGTCAACTATTAACAATAGCAATAACCACAGCAACATCAGCAACAGCTATAACAACATTAATAACAATAGCGACACCAACAACCATCCATTAACATTATCAAAATAACAACAAGAGATACATTTTACTAATAACAAGACAAACGATGACATAAAGAAAAATTAGTTTGGGATAAGCAAAGGATCATATACTAAAATAACATTAAAAATGCTACTAAATAAAAATATTAACATTGCAACTTAAAAAAAAAAAACTTAAAACACCATGTGATATGAAGCTTTACTGTCAGTTTCAAACTGACCACCCTTTTATAAAGAGAATTGCGGCCTAGATTAATAGATAGCTAGAAAGCTAGATAGACAGACAGACAGATAGATATTTAGATAGATGATAAATAAAAAATCAGATGGACAGATATCTGTTTAGAGGTAGATAAAGTACGGAGATAGATAGATAGATAGATTGAAGCGTAGATATATCTCTCCCTTCTCTTCCACTTCAGGCCAGGGCTAAGTCGTACAGGGTGATAGCTAAACGAGGATACGCAACAATTTATTTAGAAGCTACAGAGTTCCCCTAGGCCTCAATGCCCCCGTCCCCTTACCGTGACTTGTCCCAAACAGGGTCAATTATACTCTGCGTGCCCTCGCATGCTGTTTGACCCTTTTAAAACCTCGGGTCGTTCATGCATATACAAAGAGGTGGCGGGCATGGTTCGCGCTTATGCCTCCACCATTAAGATTTCAAAAGAAGGGGGAATACCCCATAACCCATGGTGTGGGGACAGCTACTCTGATGTAGGCTTTCGTGCGGAAATAAAAACTTGTTCTCAACAACAGAGAAAAGCACGTGAAAACTCCCTTCCTGCACACGGGGCACCATGGGCGTCAGCTATGTGTCAAGATAGATAGATAGACGGATAGAGATAAAATCTGAACTATAGATATCTATATAGAGATAGACAAAATAGAGATACATAGATAGATAGATAGACAAACAGATAGATTAGATATTTAGATAGAGAAAAAATCTGAACTATAGATATGTATTTAGAGATAGACAAAGTATAGAGATAGATAGATAGATAGATAGATAGATAGATAGTCAGACGGACAGACAGACAAAGAGACAAACATAGATAGATGGATAGATAGATAGATATAGATAGATAGATAGAGAACAAATCAGATGAATAGATATCTATTTAGAGGTAGATAGATAGATAGATAGATAGAGAGAAGAGAGAGAGAGAGAGAGAGAGAGATGAATAAATTATACAGAGAGATAGATAAACAGATAAATAGATAGATACAGTGCTCTTCCATAAAAGAGGACCCTGAGATCCAGACCACCTCGTTCGTGGAGAAATAGTGAACAATTTTCATTTCATCGTGCCCAGAATGTAGGAGGGAGAGTAGTTGCGTCTCTTGTCTCCTAACTCATGCCAACTGAGTAGGTATAATGAGTACACATATGAATATGCCAAGCCATAGGTGCAACCAAATACACCATGTACTGAGGAAGGAATACGCGTATGAATATGTCAACCCTGTAGCGAGCATATGCATAAATAATTATATAAATATATTATGAATATCATAAATTAGCAAGTAGATAAATAAATAAATATTTTAATAAATATATATAGATATATGTATACAAATAGAGAAATAATATATAAATAAGACTCTATTGCCCTGAATCACCAAATGTGGAGGCCATTACACATTACCAGGTAAGTAATGTAATTTAATATTTCGTGCAATAAAGAGATCGAGATATTAAGAAAATACTAAAGAATATGACATTAACAAATGTTACTTTTCTCTTACTTCTTTTTTCTTGTTTTTTTTTCTTCTTTACTGCAATATTTTTTTTTAGCATATGGCCTCAATCTTCCTCCTCCTCCTCCTCCTCCCAATCTTCTTCTCCTTTTTCTTCTTCTTCTTCATCTTCTTCTTCTTCTTCTTCTTCTTCTTCTTCTTCTTCTTCTTCTTCTTCTTCTTCTTCTTCTTCTTCTTCTTCTTCTTCTTCTTCTTCTTCTTCTTCTTCTTCTTCTTCATGACCAAAACAGCCAATGCCTTGCCGTAAATAAGTTGAAATACTAGAATTAAAACTAGACACACTGAATGAGCGTAATCAACCTTATATCAATTCTCATTTAGGGTAATAATGGTATGTGTGCCTCTAAATGACAGGTAGAGGCAAGGGTGAAGTACGGTACAAATACCGAGCAACGCGATTTGACGGTCACATCATAAGAACATAAGAACATAAGAATAGAGGACACTGCAACATGCCTACTGGCACACACGAGGCAGCTCCATTTTTGAATTGTATTTTCAGCATGTCTAACCTATTCTATTCTACTCTACTTATTTATTCTATTTTTTTCTTTTTATGGTTTTTCTAACAAGCACTAACCTATTCATACCCACCCTACCTCTGTCATATGTCTATCTAATCTACATTTGAAGGTGTCTAAGGTATTGACATTTACTATCCTACTAGGAAGCTTGTTCCATGCATCAGCTACTCTATTACCAAACCAATTTTTACCAATTTCCCTTCTGAACCTAAATTTATCAAGCTTAAATCCATTATTTCGAGTTCTGGTTTGATCATGAATTTTTAAAACTTTATTAATATCTCCCTTGTTAATCCCTTTAAACCATTTATACACTTCAATCATATCCCCCCTAACTCTTCGCCTCTCTAGAGAATGTAGATTAAGTTTTTTTAATCTGTCCTCATATGGT
>JAXCGZ010000501.1:10000-12500 GCA_037179515.1 Halocaridina rubra | reverse complement strand
CTACCGTTCCTTTTACTTCCACCAGTTAGCCTCCTTCCACACACTGCCTCGGCACAAGTTATAACTTCCTCCTTGAAACAGCCCCATTTTTTTTCCATTCTCTTCTCCACTTTCTCTTTCACTACATTCCACATATTTCTCGCACTAGCCTTATACTGACAGTATTTCTCTGTCTTACACTAGTCATTTACTTTTAGCACCTCTCTTCCTCTCTCGCTTTTCCTTTTTCTCCACTTTTCTACCACTCTCACTCTACTTTCCACTAAATAATTATCAGATATTCCACCACTAGCTCCTATCAGTACATTAACATCCAAAACTCTTCCTATCACCCTCCTGTTCACCACAACATAATCCATTAATGCTCTGTCAACTACTTTTCCATTATCAACTCTGACCCATGTATACTTGTGCACATCCTTGTTTTTAAATACAGTATTAGCAAGAAGCATCTCTCTCTCTCAGTACATATTTCTATCATTTTTTCTCCAATCTAATTCCTACCAGGTACTCCATATTCCCAATTACACCATCCACTGGCTCTTTCCCTACTCTAGAATTCAAATCTCCCATCATAACCACTTTCGCATTCATTCCCAAGTCTTCCACACACTCGTTCAATTTCACTGCCAGGGTCATATGCGCTCACAAATGCCCAAGCATCGCATCCCAGCCTCAATTTAGCCACTATTATTCGAGAAGATACTTCTTTCCATTCTACCACACACCTATTCATCTCTTCACTTACTAACAGAGCCACTCCTTCTCTTCCTCTCCCTCTCTCAACTCCAGACAACCTACCTACCACACTCCCAAATGTCACCTTACCATTCCCTTTTATCTTAGTTTTGCTCAATGCAAGTAAATCTATCTTTCTCTCCACAAACATACTCCCTATCACCTCCCTCTTACTTTTATTTACACCATAACCACACACATTCGGAGACCCAATTACTAGGGTTCGGACTGGATTTCTCCTGCCAGAATACCCCCCGCATCTATTGGCTATTCGTAGGGAGTAAAATACAGAGGACGGGATTCCCAGTCCCCCTGATCCTCCCCATTTAGTCAACTTTCATGACACGCAGTGGAACACAGAAGTAGAATTCTTAACCTCCCTCCCTCAGGGGGATTGGAATAAGAGCATTGATTTTTTTTTTTTATTTCCTCCAGAAGTGTTTAACAGCTAGTACGCTTTGTTAGTGTTATGTCTTTGTCATATAATACTGTACTTTTACTTAATTATAGGAAACCGAAATAATCTGTATAATATTGGGAATATTGACCACTAAGGATATAGACCAATGGTTTTTCACATTGTCCCTATAAGTATTTTTACGCAAAAGTAATTACACGAGGAAGTTTCCTCGATATCATGTAATATGTCTTTGAAGATACCGTGACTTAAGCGAGGAAATTTTCTGGTATCGGGTAACCTGCCTATGAGGCTAGAGGTGTTATGGGTGATTGTGATGTACAAGATGTCCATGAAAGATGCAAAAGCATCTTTCATTTAATTTTTCCTTTCTAAAGGAAAAACGTCCTTTAATAGTGTAAGTGAGAAGTCATATGGAAAAGCCAAATATTCATCAGGAAGTAACCTTATCAACCCTTCTGAAGTGCCCAGGAAGGGAGACGTGATCACTAATTTTCTGATGTGAGAAAGTGTTCTGGATATGAGAAGTAATCTGTCTCAGCTTTTGTTGGTGATAAAGAATAGATGCTTGTATCAATTCGTTTGGTGCTTGTTTATATCTCACATTTTCACACTGTCATGGTGCCAAAGGCTGGATATGCAGTAATGACATTATCTGCACTTGTTGGACAATGTCATATGTCATTTCGTTACGTGTATATATATATATATATATATATATATATATATATATATATATATATATATATATATATATATATATATATATATATATATATATATACATATATATATATATATATATATATATATATATATATATATATATATATATATATATATATATATATATATATATATATATATAAGTATATATATATATATATATATATATATATATATATATATATATATATATATATATATATATATATATATATATATGCATATATATATATATATATATATATATATATATATATATATATATATATATATATATATATATATATATATATATACACGTGTGTCTGTGTGTGTGTGTGTGCTCGTGTGTGTGAGTGAATGTATGCACACACACACACTCACACACAAACACACAAGAAATGTACAAGAATTCATGCCAGAGAGAAATGGTTCGATAATGGGTGTAAAAGAGCTAAGGAGTGGAGAGACAAATGCTGGAAAAGGTATAGGAGGAGAAAAAACATAAATACATGGCAAACCTACAAAAGAGCAAGAAATGACTACCTAAGTAAAAGGAGAGAGGCAGAGAGAGACTATGAGAGGGACATCACCAGGAAGGCTAAAGAAAATCCCAAGCTTTCCACAGCTTTATCAGAG
>JAXCGZ010000501.1:0-5000 GCA_037179515.1 Halocaridina rubra | reverse complement strand
ATTATTGTTATTATTATTATTATTATTATTATTATTATTATTATTATTATTATTATTATTATTATTATTGTTAATATTATTATTATCATTATTATTATTATCATTATTATTAGTATAATTATCATTATAATTTTCATGACCTATGGGTGGGATTTGAGCTCAAGGCGACACCTCCTTAAATATCAAATAATCAGTGATTTAATTGTAATATTATCTACAATGACCGGAAATCGTACCATGGTTAAGAAGAACTTTAATTTTGGATAAGATCTGTATTTATTAAAATCTCAGGCATCCAAATATCTGTCATTTGGAAGCAGTATTAGTGTTCTCAATGACAGCGACTCGAACTCTGATCAAAACTTGCTGAATTTATGATAAATTGGATTATTATTTTGCAAAATTGCAATGACTACTTTATTTTGATGTCATGACAGTATGCAATCTATCTTCAGTGTGGTATTTTAGTATGATGTTTCCTCTCAATTATTTATTATGCTATGCTGTCTATCGTTAATTTCTTTAGTTTATGCTTATAACCTAACTTAATCCTATGTTAAGTTGTGATTTATCGGTTACTTAATTTGTTTCTTTGTAGAATGCATTCTAAGTTAGTGTAGATCACGTATATGGTGGTAGATCGCATACTATAATAGCAGACTATATTTTTTCTTTGCTAGTACAAAAAAAATGTTCTGCGATGGCCGGGAATCGAACCCGGGTCAACTGCTTGGAAGGCAGCTATGCTAACCACTATACCACCATCGCCTTGAAAATAAAATGACTTGTATATAATGATAACAGCTGTCGTCAGCCGGAGTGCCAAAGTCGATGGAAAAGGGAATGAGTTCATTGGCCCCTCTGGCACTACTGTTATTCTGAAACCATCTTAACAAGTTAACATACATATAAAGAGTACATTAATAATAATAATAATAATAATAATAATAATAATAATAATAATAATAATAATAATAATAATAATAATAATAATAATAATAATATTATTATTATCTATTATTATTATTATTATTATTATTATTATTATTATTATTATTATTATTATTATTATTATTATTATTATTATTATTATTATTATTACTATTATTATTATTATTATTATTATTATTATTATTATTACTATTATTATTATTATTATTATTATTAGTAGTAGTAGTAGTAGTAGTAGTAGTAGTAGTAGTAGTAGTAGTAGTAGTAGTAGTACTACTACTACTACTTATTATTATTTTATTATTATTATTATTATTATTATTATTATTATTATTATTATTATTATTATTATTATTATTATTATTATTATTATTATTTCAGCGAGTACTGAGCTAAGCGTAGTTTCAACCTGGATAACTCAGTGATGAATAATAAGAGGCTTTGAGGAGACTCTCATGCCATAATTTAAAATTACCTCAAAACATATTAGCTGCTGTTATAAACGGATCGATCGCTTATTAAACTCAAAGGCAAAGAAAGAACTCTATCTCTCGTTACAATTAAATACCATAATTATCCTAGGTTTATATGTATCATTGAGCCTAGCCCACTTACCCTGTGGATGACCCAAGCAGGGGGGAAGGAACTGTGGCAACAATTTATGTCCAACCATTTATTTGCTAAGGGAATTGCAGACATTATATATGTATACGTATTTATATTATTTTGAGCCCAATGAAAAAGATTTCATATTCACAGTATACCCGAAAATGAATGGATATAAAGTGCATTACTAAAAAATGAAAAAGTATGCTGAGAATATCTTCCCCTCTGCACCAAGTTCAATGGATTCGTCTTCAACACACGTTACATCATCAACAGCAAATCAGGTAATGACGATTGGATGATGACAAAAGAGACGAGTCTTTACTTAAAGATTAGGACTACTAGACCGATAAGAGAAGGAAAAAGTATATTAACAACTGGAAAAATCGTATCATATATTCCAAAAATGCGATTCTCCAAGTCTTGGAAAAACGATTTGTGTCTATATAATGATGACAATAAATGGTTCGTTGCTTTGTTTACTTCTGAGTTGTTTGTTGATATAAATGTGTTAAGATGGGAACCGACTGGAAGGAGGTTGTTAGTTGTTATGGGATTCTGAAAATCGTAGTTTTGTTATTTGTTAAGTTTTGGATGTGTTGGTTGACAAATGTTCTTTAAGTTGGGTACATACTGAAAAAGAGTTTGTGGTTATGATAAGATTATTCATACATAAAACAAACAGAAACTGCCACCCTTGTGTACGGAGATTCTGCCAAGTGCAAAGCAAATGATATATGATTCAGTAACTGCAAAATATTCCCCTGTGGGAACATGGATATATGAACTTACAAAATCCATGCTACTGACTGTTATATCCAGATAATCAAAACCTGTTTTATGTGGATATGGCAACACAATGTCATTGACTGTTTGGATGCTGACCAAGCAGCAAAACCTCTAACAATATCCATTCCAATATGAAATTTAAACACTATTTTCTAAATGGAAGTGATTATATGGACAGCAAAATTTTTGCATTTTCAAGTTCCATCAACAACTCAAACACTGTTCTGTGAGGCTATTACTAGATGAACAGTAGAACTTCTGCCAGTGCCTGTTCCACCCAGTAATTTACAAGCATGTTTTGTGTGGATATGGCTATATTTTCAGCAAAATCTCAGTTATTGCTTGCTCCAGTCTGCAGTTTAAAGCTGCTCTCCTTTTGATACATGAACAGCAAATTGTCTGTCACTGTCAATTCCAATCTGCATTTCTAAGGCGCTTTTTCCATCTGCATGTAGCTCTAGTAACTGCAAAAACGCTGATGGTACCTGTTCCATATAGCATGTCATAAGCTTTTTTCAGTGTACATGTGTCTAAATGAACAGCAAAATCCCTGTTATTACCTGGTCCAGTCTAAACTTCAAGATCTGTTATCTCTCTGGGTATGGTCAGCAAAATCGCTGTCGCTGTCTGCTCTATTCTGGGATATAAAATTTTAATATAAAAATGGCTAAATGAACTGCAGAATTCCTAGCAATGATTGTTACATTCAAAACTTTCGGGGTGATACGATATATAAACGGCAAATCTCATCCTCTCTTGCAATTACTAGTAAAGATTTCTAGAACAATACTTTGTGCATAAATCTCTCTCTCTCTCTCTCTCTCTCTCTCTCTCTCTCTCTCTCTCTCTCTCTCTCTCTCTCTCTCTCTCTCTCTCTCTCTCTCTCTCTCTCTCTCTCTCTCTCTCTCTCTCTCTCTCTCTCTCTCTCTCTCTCTCTCTCCAGCTGCAGAAACTCTTCTGCAACTGGAATGGTTTTCTAAGAGTGTTTGTAGCTTTACGACCAGCGATAAAGAATACAGAAACTGATGAAACAAAAACCAGCAATAGAGGTTTTGGTGAGAAATGGCGACTCCAGCAAAAGAATATGAATTGTGTCCAGTAAATAAAAAATAAAAAAATGAAAAAACAAATCCTTTCTGAAGAGTGAACAGCGACAAAGAAAACTCAACAAACAAACTAAAAATTGACACACGTGCTTGAGAACGGTTTAATTTTCTTGCAAGAAAAGTGATAAAAAACACTGAGAAAAACAACTAAGAGGAGTGGAGGGAGGTACGTATAAGATGCCGCGGTATTTCCAAGAAATTGCATCTCAGGTGTTTTCATATAAAGCAAAAACAAGAGAAAGTAAAAAATAAGAACGTCAGTTCTCGTAAGACCTTCTCAAGATAATAAGATTTTATACATAGTTTTCGTATCTCAATAAATTAGGTTCATTAGTAATTCCTCGAGAACTTCTTTTTTTATATATATATTTCCCTTTTTACTATTCCCTTAGCTTTTGTGGTGTTTTCGTTCTTCTCTCTCTCTCTCTCTCTCTCTCTCTCTCTCTCTCTCTCTCTCTCTCTCTCTCCTCTCTCTCTCTCTCTCTCTCTCTCTCTCTCTCTCTCTCTCTCTCTCTCTCTCTCATGCCATGACATGTACTATGAGAGGGAGTGGGAGAACGAAATTGTTGGGAGTAATCATTGTAAAAAAAAAAAAAGTTTGTCAAAGTGAGTCATATTAAAACCTCTAAAAATGCGAAAATGAAAGAAGAGGAAGATGGTGGATCCGATATGGATTACTTTGGACATTTATTTCCTCAAGAGAAATTCTCATTTCCAAATAGCTCGACAGAGAAATTTAGCCTCGAACATCCCCTCCCAAAATATCTAGGAAAAAATATTCTAAAATTTATATTTTATTTGCTCTTTATTGGAAAATGACAGTTAAAAACAAAAATTTTAATAAAAAACAATATTTGTAATTCTAAGAAATGCACGAACTATGGGGGAAGGGTGAGGTGCGAAACACTTATAAATATACTTTTGCTTTCTTCTGCAGTATCAAAGACAAGCAGAAGGTAAAAACAGGTCTCTTGCCTCAATCTATTAAAGATATTAAGTTTTGTGTGTGTGGGTAGGGGAAGAAATGGGCATAAAACGACTTTTAATTCAATTCCTAATCTCATTCGGGCCACACAATATGCAATGTGCTTATTTGGTTATTGTGTGGCCCGAATGAGATTAGGAATTGAATTAAATGCGAAAATGAAGCCAGAGTGATGTTGGGGAATCTGTAATATGAACATAGTGGCATTCAGATAGAATGCATTCATTCCTAAGTATAGCAGATATAAGATATAAGTTTGGATTCCTTTTAACCTTCTGTGGTACGTAGTTGGTAGCGCCTTGACTTAGTAATTATAAGTCCTAGGTTCAAGTCCCAGCCAGGGTAAAAAATGATTCATGTTTTCACATATGTAATGTGCTTATTTGGATATATATATATATATATATATATATATATATATATATATATATATATATATATATATATATATATATATATATATATATATATATATATTATATATATATATATATATATATGTGTGTGTGTGTGTGTGTGTGTGTGTGTGTGTATATATATATATATATATATATATATATATA
>JAXCGZ010000500.1:52500-62302 GCA_037179515.1 Halocaridina rubra | reverse complement strand
TAGTAAACCCACCTTGTGTTGTAAGGCTTTCACCTTTTCAGCATCTGCTTCCAAAATTTTCACCTTATCTGCAAGACTTTCTATCATTCGATGTAGGTCTCCTAGGTCGTGTGTTTTTTTAGACTCTATGGATTTTACAACCGAAGTTTGAGGTTGAAAGAGTTTGTCAAGTTCACCATTTATTTCATTCATTGAGATATTCAGGACACTTGCGCTAAGAATGATTATGTTTGTAATTATATCTTTTTTTACCTCGTTTTTTTATGATGTGTTTACCACTGTATTGGGGAAAGAGTTCCACTACCTTCGAAAGCAAAAGTTGACTTGTTTTGTACAGAGTGACTTTTTTAATTTTTTCCAATTCCCTTCTGATGTCCTCACGTGAATATACGCATATTCTGTCCAGAGATGATATAAACACTTCGGGAAAGTTATCAGTATTTACACACGTAAGGTCAGAAAGGTCAACATTTTCCGATGAGGACATTCTGGTGTGAATGGGAGGGAAACTGCGGTATGAGGGAACTGCAGGTTCACCTAAGAAAGGTCCTTTTTAGGTCGGGATCCTAACCATACACAGAACCACGTCAGATGCGTTTATGAAATCCATTTCTGTGTGTCTAGCTAAATAACAATATGGTATCCTAGGTTTACACTGTTTAAGAAATCTGGCTTCTGACACTGTTCTCTTAAAAATTGGATACTGATCTACGTGTAATTACCTTTCCCCCTGTGTTGGTAATGGTTGGATTCCCGCTGTAAGCGAGTTGACTATAAAGGAAAGTTTTTGTTATTAAACTCCATCATCTTTATTATGTTTTTCTGCTTCGTTCGCTCCAAAGCCTTCACGTATTCTTCACAATCTTTTCCTTTACTCGTCTTTTAACTTCTTCTTTTTTATTTTTTTATTTTATTTTTTTGCCGTGTTGCACCATCAGATTTTATCATTATATTTCGTACTCAATTTTCAAATCTCTCTCTCTCTCTCCTCTCTCTCTCTTCTCTCTCTCTCTCTCTCTCTCTCTCTCTCCTCTCTCTCTCTCTCTCTCTCTCTCCTCATCACGTTTCCGTTTGTATATAGGCAGCAATGATTCTAAGGGTGGGCCTCCTTTTTACAATCCCTTATATAATATTCTCTCTCTCTCTCTCTCTCTCTCTCTCTCTCTCTCTCTCTCTCTCTCTCTCTCTCTCTCTCTCTCTCTCTCTCTCTCTCTCTCTCCCTTAGCAACTGCACCGTCGTCTCTTCAGAGACGGCGGGTGTCATGATGGTAAAAATAGCTTATAAAGGCGTTGTTGACAGAGACATTTGCCGACAGTATTATTAAGAGTCATTTCAATGGCACCCCGGGAATCTTTTTTTTTTTTTTTTTTTTTGTCGTCTTATTCAATCTTATATGATTTTAAAATTTACCACAATAATATATATATATATATATATATATATATATATATATATATATATATATATATATATATATATATATATATATATATATATATATATAATAAGCACTTTACCATATGTAAAAACATGAATCATATTTTACCCCGACTGAGACTCGAACCTAGGACACATGAGTACTGTGCCAAGGCGCTACCGACGACACACAGAAGGTCTAAAAGGTTAACAAACCTTACAGCTTTAACTGCTATGCTAGGAATGAGTGCATATTTCTTCTTTTCCTTCGTCTTAATATTTTCTCGTGTCCGCGCCTTTATTGATAAGGGTAGTTTTTTTCCCCCTGGTATCACACCAAAAAAAAAAAAAATTTGCAAACGCCAAATTGTATTACTCTGCCAAGTCTGAAAGTAAAAAGCAGAGGCCAGAGATAAGGATGCTTGGTGTCCATCCTCCAGCAACTCTGGAAACTTCGCAGAGATACTGAATCTTTCTGGTGAATATAAACTAAAGGTGGATATTAGGTATATATATAAAATATATATATATATATATATATATATATATATATATATATATATATATATATATATATATATATATATATATATATATATATATATGAGTTTGTATTTTTCTCTCTATATCTTTCCTTTTATTTATTTTCATCTTTAATTTTATCATATAACTTTTTGCACGTTCCTCATTTTGGAATAGATTTTCATTCTCATTTATTTGTTCCCCTGTTTTTTTTTTAAATGACTTTTTCAGCTTTGCAGAGCAAGAATACTTTCTGGCTAAAGCGTAGCGGTAGCAAGTACTGTACTTAAAAAAAAGGTCTTTGAAATATCCTTGCAATGTATTTCATATTTGATATAGAAATTCCTCATCTTAACAGTTCAAAAACAAAAAAGTCTAGGAAGTAATGAAACCTTCCCTGACCAAGGTGCCAAATAAATTAGAGGTAGCCTCCTGGCTAGTACAGTGGTAACGTGCTGGCCTCGCATTCGCGAGGTCGACGGATCTCGCCTCTTCTAGGCTAGAGAGTTTAAGCTGCTTACTGAGGAGGTTACTGCTGTGGCTAGGTACCACAGTGGGGGGTTGGAGCCTGTGCCAGCTGGCGACCGCCCTATGGGTCCTCCATGACTCGTTCCACCCATTCGTGGGTGGAGAATCTAAAAACAAATAAATTAGAAGGTCTCTATCATTTGGTCTAGTTCTTAGACCAAATATGCTTATCCTGTATTTAATTTACCCCTAGGGTAATATTCTAGGTTGTAAGGGGTATATTTGGGCATGGACAAAGTAGCAACTGCGCAGCCTACGAGCTAAAATTCTATATCTAATAATTCGAATACTAAAATGGAATCAGATATTTAGAATTCTCTTCTATTCATGACCTTCCTGTTTTGCAGATATTAGGATAACGAAATTGTTCCGGTTTTACGTCATGTACTCCCTTTTCTGCTAAGGGCTAGGACGGTTGCCTTCTTAGCGAAGGACTTGTTTTGGCAGATGTAATCGTTACCCTGAGTGCATGCCCTTGCTCCAAGATAATAAAGCTGGCGAGTGAGTAAGTATTTGTTCAGCCTTGATTACCCTGACTTGTTTTAAGGAAGGGTTGAATATACAACTAGTACAAATCGAAAGGCTACATAACACAAGAAAGATTTAAAACCATTTCTGTAGATGAAATGGTGACTTCACCTCAAGGTTTTTAGATGTATACAGCTCTGAGAATAGTTTTGTTATGTGCTTTCTCCAAAAAGAAGGACGAGTAAATAAAAAAATATATATATTATGATGGATAAAGCGAAAACAGAAGCCAAAGGAAAAATAAAGGCGAGCGTTTATATCATTGTTTCAGTCACGTTAAAGTCTCGTCTTGGTGTGAAACCACCTTTTCCGTACCAGAACTTACTTCGGAGTACGGGACGGTAGGGCATTCAGCGTGTGGTAACCCTTGGCAACTAAGTTGGCTAATCGAGCACATGACTAAGTATGGAGAGGTACTATCTCTGGTGCAGACATTAGGAGGTGCAGCTGAGATAGACATATGGATAAATAGACAGATAGAGAAGTGTACTAGGTTTGATATTATTTTGACCATTATAAACCTTACTAGAGAGTTTATATATTCATATCTATCTATCTGTCTGTCTGTCTATCTATCTATCTATCTATCTATCTGTCTATATATATATATAGATAGATAGATAGATAGATAGATATCAGCCCGCTGTCTGGGTGAAATATGTCTTTCATGCTCTCCGTTGGCGGAATGTAAATTGAAAGCCAGATATGACATTTTCTTTCCAGCATTTTCCAGGGTTATGAAATCGCATATTTTATCTGTTTAAATATTTTATGTAAACAGCGAATTCTGTGTCTTGCGTTTTAGAGGCAAAACAATATTGAGGTTTAATAATCCTTTAGCTATTTCAGTGTTCTCCATAATTATGCATTTTATGTGTTGAATCTTTTCACCGTTTTTATAATTTATTATTATTATTATTGTTGTTGTTTTTATTATTATTATTATAATTATTGTTATTATTATTATTATTAGTAGTAGTAGTAGTAGTAGTAGTAGTAGTAGTAGTAGAAGTAGTAGTAGTAGTACTAGTACTAGTTGTTTTAGTAGTAGTAAATGTGTTTGTGCATGTTTGTGTGTATGTTTACACACACACACACACACACACACACACACACACACACCACACACACACACACACACACACACATATATATATATATATAAAATGATGAACATAAGTATAATGTGACTTCCGTCATTCAGACATTGACTCCAGATATTATTAAGAGTTTATTTTTATCTTCAACCTAGACTTCTTGGTTAGCATATAATGTTGTATAAAAGCCTTGTTCTTATAGCTAATATCTCTCTCTCTCTCTCTCTCTCTCTCTCTCTCTCTCTCTCTCTCTCTCTCTCTCTCTCTCTCTCTCTCTCTCTCTCTCTCTCTCTCTCTCTCTCTCTCCTCTCTCTCTCTCTCTCTCTCTCTCTCTCTCTCTCTCTCTCTCTCTCTCTCTCTCTCTCTCTCGTGTACTTACATTCTTCTTCATTGATCTTGATTATATATATATATATATATATATATATATATATATATATATATATATATATATATATATATATATATATATATATATATATATATATATATATATATATAATATATATATATATATATATATATATATATATATATATATATATATATATTTTTATATATATATATATATATATATATATATATATATATATATATATATATATATATATATATATATATATATATATATATATATATATATATATATATATATATATATATATATATATATTTATATATTTATATATATATATATATATATATATATATATATATATATATATATATATATATATATATATATATATATTTATATATATATATGTGTGTGTGTGTGTGTGTATTTATTTGTGATTGAGTGCTAACGCTCGCGAACTTGATTCGTCAGGTTGTGTTTACAAGGTCCGCCTTAGTCTTAGGTTAGAAAGGGCATTCACTCAGGATAACGATCGCACTGTTCAAAACTTAAGCCCTTCGCAAAGAGGCACCATCATAGTCTTTAATAGAAAAACAGAAAGCGTTCCACATCACATTAATGTTATATAATTATTATTTCAGTAAAGTCACCCTAACATTAATTTAAAGAAAACCACATTTGGACCGTTTTCTTAAATATTTTCAGGTCTAACAATATTCGCTTGCAGCAGATATATTTATTTGTATATATACTTTCTTATTTATTATCAATATTATTATTATTATTGTCATTATTATTATTGTTATTATTATTATTATTATTATTATTATTATTTTTATTATTATTATAATTATTGTTATTATTATTATTATTATTATTATTATTATTATTAATATTATTATAATTATTGTTATTATTATTATTATTATTATTATTATTATTATTATTATTATTATCAATATTATTATAATTATTGTTATTATTATTATTATTATTATTATTATTATTTTACTGCTACTACTACTACTACTGCTGCTACTTCTTTTAATATTATTATTATTATTGTTATTATTATTATTATCATTATTATTATTATTATTATTATTATTAAATAGTAAAATCTTAAGGGTCACTCTGGCTGCTTAATATAGATCCGATATAACTCCCTATATACATATTTCTTGTTTTAAAAGTTCTAGACGTTTCCAGTAGGCGAGTTGCATTTTCCAAGAATGCAAAGGAGTTTTATAAAATGCACTGCCTATAATACTCCGTTAAATACACTGCATATTGGGTGAAGCACTTGATATGAACATATTATGCATGTCTGAATGGGTTTCCTTTGAGACATATTTTGATGTTATTTTTCTTTGGGATTTAGAAATTTAATTTCACAGATGTGATTGTTCCGGTTTTACGTCACGGACTCCCTTTGCTACCAAGTTCTAGGACGGTTGCCTTCTTGCGAAGGACTTGTTTTGGCAGATGTAATCGTTACCCAGAGTGCATACCCTTGCTAACCTCAGACCGTGACGGGGCGCGAACCCTCGACCTGCCGACACAGAGTCGAGGACGCTACCGCTTGAACTACGGTGACTACAATTCACAGATGTAATGGAACATGGAATTATTATTGATTGAATAGCACACCAACTTCCATATTCATATATTTTTGAATTCACTTCTTTATTTTAGTAAGCATTAGCTAAACAAATGTAGATTTGAAAATTCATTATTATTTTCTTCTCTTCATACCAGTTCTGGAAAAAAAATACCTACATAGCTTTAAGAAGAATTTGAGGGAAATCTAGAATAGGCATCCATTGACTTTGGCTTACTTTCCAGTTTTCTATTTTCAAGTATGCTAAAGCGTAGGGGTAACTATAATAAAAAGCCAACCAATTAGAAATTATTATTATTAATATTATTAGTATTATCATTATTATTATTATTATTATTATTATTATTATTATTATTATTATTATTGTTGTTGTTGTTGTTGTTGCATGGAATAGTCTTGAGGAAATATATGTTAAGCATTTTTTAGTTACGAGCATAGGTCTCTCGCGTTAGCACAATTTGGTAAGTGCAATTGTACACACACACACACACGCACACACACACACACACACACACACACACACACACACACACATATATATATATATATATATATATATATATATATATATATATATATATATATATATATATATATATATATATGCATACATGTTTGTGTGGGTGTGTGTTTATGTGTGTGTGTGTGTGTGTGCGTTTTCCTTGTAGTAGATTGGCTTATGACAACAATCGCCCGTTGCAGTACTACAGCTGAAGGTCATTTAAATTTTAATAGGACTCTCCTGGACGACTCTATGTAACGTCTTCCTTCAGTTACGGATCCTTTTCTTTGCCTACATCCAAATAGAATATTCTTGCGTATCCTTTACACATCTCTTATTATCCCTTCACATCTGACAAGTCACATCATTCCCCATCTCTTTATGCTTTATGTTTCTTTGTGCCCAAGCTTGACGAGGGCAATTTTCTATGCCCGTCCTGGTGTCTCACCCATAAAACAATAAAAAGAAAAAAAACTACGCACACACACACACACACACACACACACACACCACACACACACACACAATGTAAGCTTAACTGAAGAAACTTGTTGAATATCATTGCATATATTCAACGTTATAATTATGAGAATGAGTGTTGCTTATCAATGGTAGTCACCGTGGCTCAAGCGGTAGCGTCCGCGACTCTGAGGCGTCAGGTCGAGGGTTCGCGCCCCGTCACAGTCTGAGGTTAGCAAGGGCATGCACTCAGGGTAACGATTACATCTTCCAAAACAAGTCCTTCTCAAGAAGGCAACCGTCCTAGCCCTTAGTAGAAAAGGGAGTTCGTGACGTAAAAACCGAATCCAGTGTTGCTTACCAATGAAGATTATAAAAGGAATGAAAGCTCTTCTTAGTCTCTCGCCTGTTATTGTTCCTCATAAGGTTTGTGCAGCTGGCCATTACCCTTCATGTGTGACGTAACACAATACATTTGATTTTATTTTGCCTCAGTTCAAAATGCTCTTTTTCTGGGATCATTGCTCTGCACTGCTGTTGTTGAGTTTTACGTCACGGACTCCCTTTTCTCCCAAGGGCTAGGACGGTTGCCTTCTTGCGAAGGACTTGTTTTAGCATATGTTATCGTTACCCTGAGTGCATGCCTTTGCTAACCTCAGACCGTGACGGGGCGCGAACCCTCGACCTGACGCCTCAAAGTCGCGGACGCTACCGCTTGAGCCACGGTGATTGAAAAGGGTTTATACAGACATCCTGATCTCGCCACTTGTGTAACTATATTATGTGAAGATGGTGATCAACACGTGTCTTGGTATACATTATGAGAATTAACGCGTTTTCTTTTATGACCTCTCTCTCTCTCTCTCTCTCTCTCTCTCTCTCTCTCTCTCTCTCTCTCTCTATATATATATATATATATATATATATATATATATATATATATATATATATATATATATATATATATATATATATATATATATATATATATATAATATCAGCAATATATATATATATATATATATATATATATATATATATATATATATATATATATATGTGTGTGTGTGTGTGTGTGTGTGTATGTATGTATGTATGTATGTATGTATGTATGTATGTAAAAAAAATCAGCAGTAAATCAAAGTACTAGTGGCAATAAGTAATAATAGCAACATTGACATATGTAAAATAGAAATCCTGATGAACCTAATGAGGGACTGGTAATAGAAGAATATGACATAATATTCTTTAATAAAATATTTGTTGCTTTCTGATCACTATTGCCAGATCAGACTTAGACATATTTCTTAGATGAGGATAATTTTTCTCTACAAAGCAATTTTTTTATTTTGATCTGGTAACATTGCTCCCGAGGTCTCGATACATCGTACAGAAACTAAAAAGATATTGAAGATTATCTCAAAAAATATATGTCAGAAATTGAGAGAGAGAGAGAGAGAGAGAGAGAGAGAGAGAGAGAGAGAGAGAGAGAGAGAGAGAGAGAGAGAGAGAGAGAGAGAGAGAGAGAGAGTTTAATGGATAATCTGCATTTGAATAAGAAAAGAGAGAGCAAGAGAAAGAGAGTTAATTTTTTTCTTTGTGTCTTTTGACTTTTTTTAACTTGCAAGTCTAGGGGACTTGTGCCTAATATTTATAAGTGGTGTTGTGAATACGTAAATTCTTATATATTACTTAAGATGAACCCCAGAGTGTGACTAAAGCGTATTGGATTTGCTTTGATGCAAAATTATCTTTTTATTAAGTTGTTCCGGTTTTACGTCACGGACTCCCTTTTCTGCCAAGGACTAGGACGGTTGCCATCTTACGAAGGACTTGTTTTGGCAGATGTAATCGTTACCCTGAGTGCATGCCCTTGCTAACCTCAGACCGTGACGGGTTTCGAACCCTCGACCTGACGCCTCAGAGTCGCGGACGCTACCGCTTGAGCCACGGTGACTATAATTTTATTAAGTGTAATTACTAAAATATTGGACACAAATAATCGATTAGAATGGAAGGTCACTTGTTAATACTTGTGACATAGCACAGAAAAGCCATTGATTAGTTTATTGGGTTGCTTATAAGTGTGCTGCTGCTTCTGATGATGATGATGATAATAATAATAACCATCATCATCATCATCATCACCACCACCATCATCATTATCATCATCATGCAGAATGTCTCTACTGCAGGAAATAGGAAGATACTCACACTTGTGATACAAATATTGAAATAATAATAATAATGATAATAATAATAATGATAATAATAATAATAATAATAATAATAATAATAATAATGAAACCGATATGTGGACGACCTTGTTTGGCTGCATTGCCGTAATTAGAAATCGACCCGTTAGAGTTCCCGGATGCTGAAGGCAGTGTCTAAATTCTTATTTATTATTTTATGAAGCCAACCAAGGGATGCCATGTTACTAATCCATTGCTGATGAACCTTTGATGAATTCTGGCTGATTATCATGATTATTACTCGATTATCACTGATTAGTCTTTGGCATCGTGTTACCTTGGTAGAAAAGGAAGTCCGTGACGTAAAACTTACCTTGACAGACTCAAATTGATTTCCATATATGCTGATTATCAGTCAAATCCCTTTGAGTAGTCACCGTGACTCAAACGGTAGCGTCTGCAACTTTGAGGCGGCAGGTCGAGGGTTCGCGCCTCGTCACGGTCTGAGGTTAGCAAGGGCATGCACTCAGGGTAACGATTACATCTGTCAAAAGTCTTTCGCAAGAAGGCAACCG
>JAXCGZ010000500.1:40000-47500 GCA_037179515.1 Halocaridina rubra | reverse complement strand
TATTTTACAAACTTAAGGGGACAATGATGACCGGTTTTTGTTATTTACGTGAAAGATTGAATTTCTTTATAGGTCTAATATCTGTTTTTCGTATGTCACGAGAAATATGATGAAATGGATGGAATCCTGCTACTGGTATAAGGTGTAAATCTGAAAAGATAACTAAATTAAGGATCTCTCTCTCTCTCTCTCTCTCCTGTTTTAAAAGATCTAGAATGGATAAAGATTAGAGATAAATATGTTTTTGATATATGTACCTTTGTTTTTAATATACTAAGAAACAATCTTCCTGATTGCTTGTATAATTTTTCTACAGTAAGCTCAGTTACCGGGTTAACTACCCGTCAAGGGGAAGATTTATTAGTACGAAGGTCTAAAACTGATATTGGCTCAAGAGATATAAACATTCGTGGACCTCATTTATATAATCAGCTTCCCAGAGAACTAAAAAATGCTGGTTCAGTGTATACTTTTAAATATAATCTTAAGAAGTTACTCTTAAAGGAAGATTTTACTTGTAAATTTTAATAGTACACCCATATTTGAATACCCAATGTACGTTGGAAATAAAGTCTTATTATTATTATTACTCTCTCTCTCTCTGTTTACCTATCTAGCTGGCTACCATCTATATTTCTTTGTCTATCTTCTTATCTATCTCGCTCTTTTTCCGCAATTTTACTTTATATTTTGTTTTCTCTGGAAAGCAGGAATTGGAAGATAATTATATATACCAATATAAGTACTTTGAGCTCCGTATTTTCTTGTCAAATAGTCCATATTTGGTTTCAAGAGGGAGCGAAGTCTCGATATCCCGTTGTCCTCACCCAGATCACGTCCCTGTAAAATAACGAATCATCTGAAACAGTTACTTGGTAATGCGGTAAAATACTGTAACATTTTCATCATCTTTGGACATTTTTTCTAAGATATAATTCCTATGTACCGTTGGGTGGCGATCAGATTCTAAGTCCGCTTTCACACCAAAGTGGCACGTCGCACGTGGCATGTCACGTGGCACGCCGGTTGTAAACGAACATCCGGATATATATGAAACCTTTCACACAGAAGTGACGTGGCACATGGTACGTGTCACACCACTTCTGTGTCAAAGGTTTCATATATTTCCAGTTGTTCGTTTTCATTTGGCGTGCCACGTGGCATGCCACATGCGACGTACCACATTGGTGTGAAAGCGGCCTAAAAATCGCAAATTGGACGCTATGGGTTGCTATTTTTCATGAGTATTTTTAACTATCTTATTTCAAGTTATTAATACCGCAAGAAAAGGTAGGAGTTCCATATACACCAGTAGTCAGAGGATTTACTTATATGACTGGGCTAGGTTGTAGAGAGCTGTGAGTTACATCGACCCCACACAAAAGTAGTAAAAGATGTGTGATACTTAATATAAAGAAGAAAGCCATATTATTTTAAGTGTTATTTCTGCTTTACTTCAACTCACAGCCAGATGTAGGGAGCTTTTATCACATTTGCTAGTGGTATAAATCATTTATTTTATTTATTTATTTTTTATTTTTTGGTGTTTTAGATTCTCCACCCACGGATGGGTGGAACGGGTCATGGAGGACCCATAGAGCTGTCGCCAGCCGACGCAGGCCCCAACCCCCCACTGTGGTGCCCAGCCGCAGTAGTAACCTCCCCAGTAAACAGCTTAAACTCTCTTGCCTGGACGAGGCGCGATCCATCGACCTCGCGAATGTGAGGCCAGTGCGTTACCACTGTACTAGCCAGGAGGCTAGGAAAAACATTTAGTAGTTGGAAGACTCTTCAGCCCATTGTAAGAGGAACTAGTTGAATTGGTCTGTTGAGCATACAGTACATGAAACGGACATGATCGGGAATGTCAGTGGAATTGTTAGTCTATGATAGGTAATTGATGGTCAGCCATGACACAAATGATAGACTATTCTGGGAGTGTACGTTAGCTCTGTTCGTTGAGAAAGTTTTTATATACTCATAGCCTATGTACTAAACGTAGCCTATTTAGTTTTATTGCTTAGTTTTAAATTGAGATATCGTCAGATACAGTTAGGTATTTTGTCCATTTTTTATCTTCATTGCAGTCAAAGACTAAGTAAATAGATAGATAGATAGATAGAGAGAGAGAGAGAGAGAGAGAGAGAGAGAGAGAGAGAGAGAGAGAGAGAGAGAGATAAACAAACCGACTTAAAAATAAGTTAATGTAGTAAACAAGTAATATGATAAAAAAAAAATCAATCATATTTTATTTTTTTTCATGATGGTTGTGTATAATATTGTTGAAATTCTCTCTCTCTCTCTCTCTCTCTCCTCTCTCTCTCTCTCTCTCTCTCTCTCTCTCTCTCTCTCTCTCTCTCTCTTTTATTGAGAAACATTTTATATATATATATATATATATATATATATATATATATATATATATATATATATATATATATATATATATATATATATATATATATATATATATATATATGTGTGTGTGTGTGTGTGTGTGTGTAGCACACCTTGGTTTAAACAAAGAACAAATATTTTTTCTTCCGATATTTAGCAACAACTACCAGAAACGTGTCCAAAATGAATTTAAATTGTAATAAAGCTTTTTTTTAAGTACCATGTTAGGGAAGCATAAATCACCCATGAAATATATATGTTTGTAAGAACTCAGATCGGACAAGAGATGGCGTTGACCTCATGCATATAGAAGATGATTAATAAATATTCCGGTTTAACGTCACGGACTACCTTTTCTACCAAGGGCTAGGACGGTTGCCTTCTTGCGAAGGACTTGTTTTGGCAGATGTAATCGTTACCCTGAGTGCATGCCCTTTTTAACCTCAGACCGTGACGGGGTACGATCCCTCGACCTGACGCCTCAGAGTCGCGAACGCTACCGCTTGAGCCACGGTGATGATTAATAAATACGAATAATAAAGATTTCGAATGTGAGGGAAGGAGGATGAACCGGAAGAACTGCAAAGAAGAAAGGAGGGTCACGCCATGATGATAGGGGGAGAGATGTGGGGGTGCGTAAGGAAATTTGGGGTTGGGGGGAGGAAGTGGATGGAGCGAGCGATTGTCCGCCGTTATTGTAGTCAAGCGCTACGTCGTCATTGTAGTTCGGTTGCTCGAGGCTACGTCGTAGTGCTACGTCGCCATTGTAGTTTGGTGGGTCGAGGCTACGTCGTAGAGTGTTTTATAATGAGGACGACTTGTCGGTATTGGATTATGTGTGTAGCAGTGAGAGGTTGTTCTTCTTTTTTTATTCTTTCTGACGTGTGAAGGAGAGAATGCCATTAACGCAAGAGATAACGTCACGGAGTAAAATAGCTCGAGAAGTGAAAGCACGTTTGTATATATTGTCAGTCTTGCAGATACCTGGTCGAGAAGGAAAGAGGTTTGACATGATTAAAGGATTAATGGCCGAGTGTGGGAATTCAAACTTAGAGGATGAAGGATGAATGACGTTACTATAGAACTGGAATTGTACCTTTGCATAGTCCTTCGGAAGAAGGCAACCGTCCTAGCCCTTGGTAGAAAAGGGAGTGTGTGACGTAAAACCGGAACATAGCTTACGCCTCGTAATGTAAGACAGTCTTCCCTCCCACCTTTCTTTGTAAGCCTCCTGCCCAGGGGCTTATAGAGAATGCACACACACACACACACACACACACACACACACACACACACACACACACACACACACACACACACTATCCAGTGGTATGGCATGCATGAATTTTTTTTTCCATGTTCAAATTGTACTTCATGGTTTGTAGAGGGCTCTGGTACAGTTCTGTAACCCAAGCGTCTGAACCTTGTGTGTCAAATTGGTAATGAGGCGTTATTTTAGCCAGCAAATATATATATATTTTTTTTTACACTGTTCTTGTACTTCCGTCTGGAACTCTGCTTTTAAATAAAAGGAAATATATATCACAAATGAATTTCCATGTGAATTTTCCTCCTATTTTACTTTCGCTCTTATGATAAAAGGTCGCATGCTTTATTTTCGAAGAAATATAATTTGCATTAGTGTTTTATGTTGTTTTTTCAGCCTTACACATAATGATAATTCTTATTTTTAACATCCTTGCATCACGTAACTTTTACAGCTATATCAGTATTGTTATTAACAGTTTATTGTTTATTCCGGTTTTACGTCACGGACTCCCTTTTCTACCAAGGGCTAGTACGGTTGCCGTCTTGCGAAGGACTTGTTTTGGCAGATGTAATCGTTACCCTGAGTG
The DNA here is from genome assembly GCA_037179515.1 of Halocaridina rubra. Taxonomy (NCBI): domain Eukaryota; kingdom Metazoa; phylum Arthropoda; class Malacostraca; order Decapoda; family Atyidae; genus Halocaridina; species Halocaridina rubra. The sequence continues at coordinate 43,247 of JAXCGZ010000500.1, read as the reverse complement.
CATGCCAATGCTAACCTCAGACCGTGACGGGGCGCGAACCCTCGACCTGACGCCTCAAAGTCACGGACGCTACCGCTTAAGCCATGGTGACTACCTTTAACAAAAGACAAGAATTGAATGACATAATATGGTTTTCTTAAGAATATATATATATATATATATATATATATATATATATATATATATATATATATATATATATATATATATATATATATATATATATATATGTGTGTGTGTGTGTGTGTGTGTGTGTGTGTGTGTGTGTGTGTGTGTGTGTGTGTGTGTGTGTGTGTGTGTGTGTGTGTGTGTGTGTGTGTGTATGACGTTAGTCATTTCAACCACTTCCTCATAAGACGCCAATTGTATGCCTCCTGGCTAGTACAGTGGTAACGCGTTGGTCTCTCATTCGCGAGGTCGACGGATCACGCCTCGGCCAGGCAAGAGAGTTTAAGCTGTTTGCTGGGGAGGTTACTGCTGTGGCTGGTCACCACAAAGGGGGGTTGGGGCCTGTGCCGGCTGACAACCGCCCTGTGGGTCCTCCATGACCCGGTCCACCCATCCGTGGGTGGAGAATCTAAAAAAACAAGCCAATTGTACAGAAAACAAATAGACGATGAAGCTCATGTCTCTGAAGTGTAGTTGTTAATAGTATGTTATTTTCATCTCATGTGACAAATTATTAAGGAATGTGAATATATACAGGAAGGCCTAAGGGAAGAGCCTATAAGGGATATGTTAATCATTTTTTGAATGAATGAATTTTCAACTCTCCCACAGTTTGCATGTTTTCATAAAATTTGAGGATGGTAATTTTTGCCCCCTTTTAAGCTACGTTCTCTTGAAGATACTGTCTCACTATTAGCATCATATATCTAATGAATGAGCCTACCAGGTGGTATCTGATTCAGAGAACTGTACGATTCATACTGAGACATTCTGATTTAAGATCTCAAAGGAGGGAGACAGATAGAGAGATAATGAGCACCTTGGATGATTAATCTACATTAAGCACTGACAGAAGAGTACAGGAATCCAAGGGCTAAGATAAACAGTCCCTTTACAGTATATTATATTCACCTGAATACTTTTTTCTCATATGATCCTCATTCATGACTTCAAGCACCGACAACAAAGACAAGATCCCATGGATTCAGAAGTTTAATACGTGGCGAACTCATACTTCTCTTCAGATTTTGCAAGACTGAATATTGTCAGCAGTTACAAGAACCCAAGGCATATTTTATCACTCTGCCTCATGTTATTCTCACCATACAGCACACAAATGTTGAAGAAATGGTCATATATTTTGCGAAAGATTAAAGATCTGGACCATTGGGATTGGCCGTGATTCTAGATATTCGGTCGAAGTATCATAGCTATTTTATATTCAGTGTGTCTTTCATTTTTTTCCAGTCTTTATATTTTCACTCTCCCCTTCTTAATCTTCTTCCTCTTCCACTTCCAAAATTCAATTTCCTTTCTCGATTCCTCTTTTTCGCCCCTGCGTTTCCTTCCTTCTTATTTCCATATTCAAATTTTTACAGCACTTTCCATATCTCGGTTCTCTTCTCTCTTGACTTTTTTTTTGTACTTAACGTTGCATTTTATCTCGACAAATAAAGTTAAGGAACATTAACATTGCTATTACCATTTCGTTCAAGGTAATGGCATCCAGCAATACATTCTGGAAATATCAGACGTATTCCAGTGCCAGATGTTGTTTATTCTTTTATTTTGAGTAGAGGGGCGGTGTTTCAAAGTCACGGGAAAACCTTTGGCTTTTTGGATATGTGTGTGTGTGTGTGTGTGTGTGTGAGTTTTTTATTTCCAATCAAAATTATTTCTCTTCAGATGATAACACCGTCTTCTGACACTGCTGACCGCAACCAGTTTTGATTACAATCTACCCCGTCTGGCACTCTTCCATGGATTTTTTAACCTTAAGGAAAATAGTGATTCATGATTTATTCCTTATTAATGATAGGGCATGACACAACCCACTAGGCTGAGTTTGGTATTAAGAAGTGGACGATGGCCAAGTGTCACGCAAGAAAACTGATGGGGTCACCTGCACTGCAATTTTTGTAGTCAAAAAAAGTCGAGTTAGTACAGTGGTAACGCACTGGCTTCGCATTCACGAGGTCGGCAGATCGGTTCCCGTCCAAGACCGAGAGTTTAATCTGTTTACTGGGAGTTTACTGCTGTGGCTGGGCACCACAGTGGAGGGTTGGGGCTTGCCCCGGCTGACGTACTGAGGAGGAGTACACTGCTGGCTAGTATAGTGGTAACGCGCTGGCTTCGCATTCGCGAGGTTGGCAGATCGGTTCCCGTCCAAGACCGAGAGTTTAAGCTGTTTACTGGGAGGTTACTGCTGTGGCTGGTCTCCACAGTGGTGGGTTGGGGCTTTCCCCGGCTGACGTTCTGAGGAGGATTTTAGATAGATACCGGAACTGAAACCCGGCAACCTTTACCTTGACCTTTACTTAAAAGTGTACTCCTAGATTTGTAACAGAATACCCATTGTATAATGGAAATAAAGGTTTGAGTGCGGAAGAAAAAATCCCTCTTTTTTTTATTATGAACAGAGGTCAGAGTATCTAGCATTCCTATATTGCATCTCAAACTGCATTATGAAATAGTTCAGTGTGATGTATCCTATCAAAGAAATAATGTCCATCTTTTTTTTTTTTTTTTTTCCTTTTCATACATAAAAGTATAACTAGTCTTTGAGGTCAGGAAAGGGAGGCAGGTCCCTAAGAAATGAGCTAGTAATTGTGGAGGGCGTGACGATAATAATGATAACAATAATAATAATAATAATAATAATAATAATAATAAACCTTTATTTACATTATACAATGAGTATTCTGTCAGCTGGGGCAAACTCCAACCCCCCACTGTGGTGCCCAGCCACAGCAGTAACCTGCCAGTAAACAGCTTAAACTCTCCCGATAATAATAATAATAATAATAATAATAATAATAATAATAATAATAATAATAATAATAAACCTTTATTTCCTTTATACAATGGCTATTCTATCAGCCGGGGCAAGCCCCAACCCCCCACTGTGGTGCCTAGCCACAGCAGTAACCTGCCAGTAAACAGCTTAAACTCTCTCGATCTCTCGACCTCGTGAGTGCGAAGCCAGCGCGTTACCACAGCTTTCGACGATCTAATAGACAGAAGTGTGGGAGTTGAGTTGGCAATATTGCAACGACGACAAGCTCCTTTAGGGTTTCTT
>JAXCGZ010000500.1:32500-35000 GCA_037179515.1 Halocaridina rubra | reverse complement strand
GCCTGGACGAGGCGCCATTCGTCGACCTCGGGAATGCGAGGCCAGCGCGTTACCACTGTACTAGCCAGGATTTAGAAACCTAGAGAGCACATTCCATCGTCGGAGTTAGGTAAGATTAACACAGCATCCCAGTTGAGTTGGCCAGGCAGTGGCCCATTACTGAGATCAATATTAAAATTCAGTTAAACTGAGCTCGAAGTGAGGGGAAAGCGGATCAACAGTAACGGCTCATTGGGGAAATCTAACAGTGACAGTGACTATGAAGAAAAAAGGTGAAACCCGTATGTCCAGGTCAAACGTTCACCGCTCACTGGGAACAGAAACATGTGCTTCCATTGTATGAACTAAGTTACTGAGAAAAGCACAGGCTCTGTTTCGGCCATTACACGTGCTAGTATTTTTATTTATCAAAATTAGCCTGAAAATTTGTGCATCAAAATGATCTACGTATAAAGGGATGGCACATCAACCACTTTCTCAGTAAGATCACTCAGTCAAACACTCCAGTTGACAACTAACATAAACTCTTGAAGAAACTTTTTACAGTTTTTTTTTTTTTAATGATTGTGACACCAGGACGGGCCAAAAAAAATAAAATAAAACAGCCCTCATCGAGCCTGGGCACGAAGAATACATAAAGTAAAAAGAAACAGAGATGGAGAGTGTAATGCCTTGTCAGATGTGAAGGGATAATAAAAGATGTGTAATGAATATCCAAGAATATTCAGTGTAGCTGTAGGCATAGAAAAAGAACCGTAACTGAAGGAAGACTTAACATCCAACTGTCCTGGACAGTCTTATTTAAGTTCAAAAATCCTTCAGCACACACACACACACACACCACACACACACACACACACACACACACACACACACACACACACACATGTGATACCTATCTTCAAAAAGGGAAGGAGGGATACGGCTCTGAACTATAGACCAGTTTCCTTGACCAGCATAGTTTGCAAAGTTATGGAGAAACTACTAAGGAAACATATCTCTCTTCACTTGGAATCCTTCAACTTTTTGTCAGTGAGGCAACATGGCTTCAGAGAAGGTAGATCAACAGTAACAAACTTATTAGAATTTTATGATGAGGTAAGCCAAATCTTACAGGAAAGAGAGGGCTGGGCAGATTGCATATTCCTAGACTTCCAGAAAGCGTTTGACACTGTTCCACATGGGAGACTTATTAGGAAGCTGCAATCAATGGCTAGAATAGGTGGAAATGTTTTGGAATGGATAAAAACTTACTTAGAAGGAAGGGAACAGAGGGTTAGAGTAAGACACTCAGTGTCTGAATGGAGAAGAGTTAGTAGTGGAGTTCCACAGGGTTCAGTTTTAGGGCCACTTTTGTTCCTTGTATATGTAAATGACCTACCAGAGTCTGTAAATTCATTCATGAATATGTTTGCAGATGATGCAAAGATTGTGAAGAAAGTAAAAAACGAGAACAATGGTAGAGAACTTCAGGAGGATCTAAATAATCTGCATGAGTGGTCAGAAAAGTGGCTAATGAAATTCAATACTTCAAAATGTAAGGTAATGAGAATGGGTACAAAAGCAAGAAGGCCCAAGCTTGACTACTCTGTGGCTGGAGTACAACTTCAAGAGACAGAAAATGAGAGAGATCTAGGAGTAAACATACTGGCAGATTTGTCTCCAGAAATACATATAAATGGCATAGTAAGGGCAGCATATGCATTCTTATCAAATGTAAGGGTAGCCTTCAGGCACATGGACAAGGAAATGTTCAGAAATATTTATGTAACCTATGTGAGGCCAAAACTCGAATATGCAGCCCCCTTTTGGAATCCGCACTTGAAAAAGCACATAGCTAAGCTTGAAAAAGTTCAAAAACATGCCACGAAACTGGTGCCAGAAATACGCAATCTCAGTTATGATGAGAGGCTGAGGGAATTAGACTTACCATCACTGGAAGCTAGAAGAGTGAGGGGGGATATGGTGACAGTCTTTAAATTCCTTCATGGTTATGATAGAGTGGATAGGGATCGATATTTTGATATGGCTGGCTCTAGAACTAGAGGTCATAGTTTGAAGCTTTCGTAAGAAAACTTGTTTGCAGGATGTAAGGAAATACTTTTTCAGTGTAAGAGTAGTTGATAATTGGAATTGGCTAAGCGAGGAGGTAGTTAATGCTATCTCAATCCATAGTTTTAAGGACAGGTATGATAAGTATCACTAAGTCTAAAATGGAACCGATCAGGAGACGGGAAGATACGAGCTTTGGGCTCTTTCCCGTAAACACAATTAGGTAATCACAGTTAGGTAATCACACACACACACACACACACACACACACACACACACACACACATATATATATATATATATATATATATATATATATATATATTATATATATATATATATATATATTTGTGTGTGTATTTTTGTGTCGATAGATGGCTAGATAGATAAGCCACTTGACATATATTTAAACAGATGTCATTGGAATTTTGCCGACTATTTCCCTCTG
>JAXCGZ010000500.1:5000-27500 GCA_037179515.1 Halocaridina rubra | reverse complement strand
AACATTTGAAGTTCATTGTGGCTCTCTTACTGTAACCAAATTTGGCCGGCCTTGGTTCCATAAAGCTGTATAATGTCAACACTCAACTGTAAATCACCTTTTGTCTTTTGTTTATTTTTGTTACTCTGTAAGATCTATTTTTTTGCTATATATTTTTGGTATATTTATTAGAGTTGCAGCGTGAAAAACCATTTGTATATATAGCTCTGTGCTCTTGCTAGAGTAGCTATATTTTGAAGTGTGTATTTGTGTTTGTAAAACACACCTCTCTCTCTCTCTCTCTCTCTCTCTCTCTCTCTCTCTCTCTCTCTCTCTCTCTCTCTCTCTCTCTCTCTCTCTCTCTCTCTCTCTCTCTCTCTCTCTCTCTCTCTCTCTCTCTCTCGTATTTGTCTTTTATGTGTTAAAATCCTATATGAAACTGGTATTTCTTGAATTTAAGCGGAATATGCAGAAGCATTTTTACAATTATTGTTAACATATATAACTGACGAAATAACTAAAACAGTAATAGAAATTAGGTTAATAATACTTCCGTTTTAATCAACATAGTTTACTAAACAGTAGTGATCTGCTACAGTGAGCCGTGACAGAAGCAGCAATCACCAAGGAAAGGTCTACCGTCGATAATTTACCACTTGAAAGATAAGAGTCATTCGATAACATCTTGATACCACGTGTAATGTCGGCATAATGACTGCTTACAGTAGATGATTTTTTCCATATGATCTGCCACATTGGAGTCATATCGTGTCATATTGTATTTACGGCAGAGTATGATAGACATTTTAAGCAGTGACCCACATAACGGACACTGCAGGTCATAGATACCGATAAAAAAAAGATAGTGATGATAATATGGCTGTACCTGGTACATCAATGCTCATTCTGTATACCTCCTCACCAGCGTTGAAATCAATGATAGATAACGACAGCATTTTTGTGGTTATTGTTGTTGTTATTCATTATTATTATTATTATTATTATTATTATTATTATTATTATTATTATTACTTCCTTAAAGATTTTAAGTATTTTTTTAATACAGAATGGCTTAGCCATGGGTTGAAGATGGACAGGATATAAGGGTTTTGCTGCCTACCTTCCCGTCTATTTAGTTGCGGCCACCTTGCAGACTTTAGTTTGCTATGATGTCATGTTTTATATATATATATATATATATATATATATATATATATATATATATATATATATATATATATATATATATATATATATATATATATATATTATTATATACATATATATATATATATATATATATATATATATATATATATATATATATATATATATATATATATATATATATATATATATATAATATATATATATATATATATATATATATATATATATATATATATATATATATATATATATATATATATATATATATATATGTGTGTGTGTGTGTGTGTGTGTGTGTGTGTGTGTGTGTGTGTGTGTGTCTGTCTGTCTGTCTGTGTGTAAAGCCTGAACTTCAGTAATACTGAAACAAGTGACCAAAAAGTTGGTACAAGTTCTCCAGTTCCTTCAGTGTATTCCATTATGTCATTATACCATATTGATAAAAGTTATTGTTATTATTATTCATTAATTTTCTTATGCGCCTTAAACTCTCTCGCTTGCTTGGACGCGGTGTAGGATGTTCACGAGTCTCCAAGAGACTACTGAGAAACATTCTCCTGGCTAGTACAGTAGTAACGCGCTGGCCTCGCATTCGCGAGGTCGACGGATCGCTCCTCGTCCAGGCTAGAGAGTTTAAGCTGTTTACTGGGGAGGTTACTGCTGTGGTTGGGCACCACAGTGGGGGGGTTGGGGCCTGTGCCGCTGGCGACCGCTCTATGGGTCTTCCATGACTCGTTCCACCCATCCGTGGGTGGAGAATAGAACAAAAATTTACTGAGAAACGGCGACCCTATATGAGTATTAGGAAAGGTTTCTGTAAATTAGGAAGAGAGAAGTAATGGCTGTGTTGCTAAGCTGCAGAAATGGCCTCTTCGTGTTGTCTCAAGACTTTTTCAAGCATTTTATCGTGTTCTCGATTTCAGATGAGTAGATAGATAGAAGGATGGGTGGATAGATATAGTGAAAGATTAATAGATAGATAGATACGAAGATAAATAGATAGATAGATATGAAGATAAATAGATAGATATGAAGATAGATAGATAGATATGAAGATAGATAGATATAGAGATAGACAGATAGATATAGAGAAAGAGATAGATTGATAGATAGAGAAAAATAAATAGATAGATAGTTAAAGAAAGAGAGAGAGAGAGAGAGAGAGAGAGAGAGAGAGAGAATCATTATATATAATGGTCCGTATAATCCGGATTATAGTTCTTCATTATCGCAACAGGGAAGAAACCCCCTGTGGCTGCGTTGGAGAAGAAGAATCTTTTCAGTCTATGGATAGAGCGATTGTCTTCAACTGAAGAAGCGAAATGTCATAAAAGAAGTGTATGATTCAACAGATGTCAACCTAATACTCTATGTAGTCACCGTGGCTCAAGCGGTAGCGTCCGCGACTCTGAGGCGTCAGGTCGAGGGTTCGCGCCCCATCACGGTCTGAGGTTAGCAAGGGCATGCACTCAGGGTAACGATTACATCTGCCAAAACAAGTCCTTCGCAAGAAGGCAACCGTCCTAGCCCTTGGTAGAAAAAGGAGTCCGTGACGTAAAACCGGAACTTCTAGGAAGTATTCTTATGTGACTGCCCATTCCACCGATATGTCAACACCGTTTAGGAAGAGGGGTCACGTTCGAGACAGGATCAGTTCCTTTTGAACTGAGGCAAACGTGTGACTCGAAACGTGTTCAATTTCACGCCCTTTCAGTAGCGCTGAATATTTTTGGTTTCTGTTCTATCCATTCTTTTACGTATAATCGAAACCATTGAATGTGCTTCATTGGAGGTTGTATTCGACGTTTAAACGCCCATACATATGCTCTCTCTCTCTCTCTCTCTCTCTCTCTCTCTCTCTCTCTCTCTCTCTCTCTCTCTCTCTCTCTCTCTCTCTCTCTCTCTCTCTCTCTCTCTCTTGCCAAAGCAAGTCCTTCGCAACCAGGCAACCGTCCTAGCCCTAGGTAGAAAAGGGGTCCGTGACGTAAAACTGAAATAGTAAATCAATTTACATAAGGAACTGTAATTTGCCTTCTATGCCAATCACTGCGTGTGATATTAATATTGTTGTTGTTTTCTTGCAGGTAAGACATATGCTAAACGGGGAATGTTGACCACGGCACAAGTGTCGAAACCAGCAGGTGTATGACGAATGATGTCCGAGGTAAGGTATAAGTACAACCTTTTAGCCAAACCCCGCCTCCTCCCCATTTGACAAAACGGTTAATCCAACCATGGTGAATTCGCCTCATTATTCATGGAAAAAAGGTTATTATTTCTGATGTTGGGCCTGGACTTCTTGGCCATTTGTGGTGTTTTCTTATTTTTTTTCCCCTCGTGTAATTCAGTCATATCCACTTATGAAATTCTCACTCAACATATGTGTATGTTAAATTTTATTTTGATCTGGTAACACTGATCCAGTTGTTAAAATTTATTTTGATCTGGTAACACTGATCCAGTTAAAATTTACTTTGGTCTGGTAACACTGATCTGGTTGTTAAAATTTATTTTTATCTGGTAACACTGATCCAGTTGTTCAAATTTATTTTGATCTGGTAACACTGATCCAGTTGTTAAAATTTATTTTTACACATTAGATATGTACATCGACTGAGAACAAATCAACTATGGCAGCTAAATAGGTTATGATGTGGTTAAGGGAATACAAACAAAAAATTAAATACATCTTGGGGAAAAAAACAAAGGATACACATTAACAACATTCATAAGAAAGAAATACCCACAGCCCAGTATTTGGTTTAATGCTATGCATAATTTCCCAGCCGCACTCTGTTTAGACTCCCCATTATTGGGACTAATAGTGACAGGAAACGAGGCATACAGGCCGACTAGAAAGCTGTTTACTGGGGAGGTTACTGCTGTGGCTGTGCACCACAGTGGAAGGTTGGGGTCTGTGCCTGCTGGCGACCGCTCTATGGGTCCTACACGACCCGTTCCACCCATCCGTGGGTGGAGAATTTAAAAAAAAATGAGATTACAAAGGGCGTTTAAAATGTTTGCTCTATGAGTCAACACGCGGTTTGACAGACACAATGAGTACAGCTATGTCCTTCTCTGGCCTGTTAGATGAGCAGCTTTTGATGACCTTTCTCGTCCAATGACCGTTGTTTGTATATAAAAATGTTGCGAAGTTAAATAGAAGTGGTAATAGACTGTGATGCTCTGAACTTTCCATTAACAAACCGGTTTCGGTTTTACGTTACGGACTCCCTTTTTCTATCAAGGGCTAGGACGGTTGCCTTCTTGCGAAGGACTTGCTTTGGCATATGTAATCCTTACTCTGAGTGCATGCCCTTGCTAACCTCAGACCGTGACGGGGCGCAAACCCTCGACCTGACGCCTCAGAGTCGCGGACGATACCGCTTGAGCCACGGTGACTACAACTTTCCATTAACAAACGGGGACAGAGAATATCGCAAGATTAACTCCTCATTACCGCCTATCCAGCGAATATTTTGAGAAAATGTAGTTCATGGATAAAAGTTCTTAATGTTTTGGATCGTAGAAGAAAAGATGCTAAAACTATAGTCAGATTGAAAGAAGTAAAAGAGGAATTTGTTAACTCCACCAAGCCACGGCGGCCACTAAATAGTTTAAATGAATATTAAGCAAAAAAAAAATATATATATATATAATTTATTAGCGTAGAATAAAGTATCACTGCTCAGTAACAGGAGTTTTGTGCGTATGTTGGTTGCGTTATGATCGTGATAAGAAGTTCATTCATGGGAACTTTGAAAATAGGGTGAGAATGAAAGCAAGAAAATTATAGAGTAAAAAGAGTAAAAATGTAGAAGTAACCTCGTGTAACGTGGGAAAATATGGATCATGTAGATGGGCTGAGCGGCCAACACAAGATGATTAATAAGGAGGAATGAGACACAGTTGGCTTGCATTTGGTCACTGATAAATTAAGTCGTGTAAAGTATTATTATTATTATTATTATTGTTATTCTTATTATTTTTATTATTATTATTATTGTTATTCTTATTATTATTATTGTTGTTGTTGTTGTTGTTATTATTATTATTATTTTTATTATTATTATTGTTATTAGAATGCATATTGTAACTACAATAATTTTGCTGAAATTTATGAAAAATTTGTGTGATGCAAATTTTAACTGTTTAATTGGACAGATTATTTTGCAACAGAATAACGTCACAAATTTATAGGAGATGAAAAATAGAAGAGAGAGAGAGAGAGAGAGAGAGAGAGAGAGAGAGAGAGAGAGAGAGAGAGAGAGAAGAATAAAAGAGACTGGATGACCACCATAGAAAAAACATTTCAACCAACTGACTGAATACTAACAATTCTTCTTCTTCTTCTTCTTCTTCTTCTTCTTCTTCTTCTTCTTCTTCTTCTTCTTCTTCTTCTTCTTCTTCAATTCTAGGTCTGGATGTCGTCAGACTTCGGGGTTTCATGATGTTAAAAGTTTTTATTTTATTTTTATTTTTGTCTATGATAATAATAAAATCCCCAAAAGATTTTAGGGTACAGAGATTAGAGCTCACTATGGTGCATTTATAAGTTTAATTGATATCTATGTAATGTGCCATGAACGTTGCCTGTATAAGTCGGTGCTAAGTTTAGGTTGAAAATGAATTTATATATTGTCATTCTTTAGACTGGTTGCGTATCACCTCTATACACATAGTCCATAAGATTAGATTTTGCTAAAATTAAGTTGAAAATGGGATAGTCCATAAGATTAGATTTTGCTTTAAATTAAGTTGAAAATGGCTTTGAACATCGTATTTCCCAGAGAAGGGTCAGCACTACTCGGTGTTATAGGAGACAAGCTGGAGTAAAAGAAAGCATCTCATCTTTTTTAACATATCCCTTTGACACTGTTTGTTTATAGCTTATAGCTTAGTTTCCTTAGTGGGTCAAGTATTGGAAGGGTCACGGAGTCCAGGGAAAATCGTCACTATTCAACATAGGAATCGATAATACAAGAATGCAAATATATTCCAGGAATTTTGGATTTTTTTTTATACAAGAAAAATTGGGTGTAAATTGGGCTAGTTCATTTTATGCTATTGTGTCATATCGCACCCGAGGCAAGGTTGAAAATTTCGAGTAAAATGTGTGAATGGTGATTGAAAATTTGTAACAAGTAAAGTGCTCCACTCCGGAAAGTGATGGACTCACTTTCGAGCCCACGGAGGGGCGTTTTGAAGGGCATCCAGGCTTCATTCCCCAGCTTCAATACATCTGCGTCCACCCTCCTATTAGGGGTAATACTGACATAGCGCAAAAACAAAACAAAAAATCTTTATTTCGTTGATGTAGATGTGTTAAAAGCTGGTCGTTCAATAACTTGCTATAGAGCTGTAGAATGAGAAGTAGTCACCGTGGTTCAAGCGGTAGCGTCCGCGACTCTGAGGCGTCAGGTCAAGGGTTCGCGCCCGTCACGGTCTGAGGTTTGCAAGGGCATGCACTCAGGGTAACGATTACATCTGCCAAAGCAAGTCCTTCGCAAGAAGGCAACCGTTTTAGCCCTTGGTAGAAAAAGGACTTCCTGACGTAAAACCGGAACAAGAGCTGTAGAATGAGAAACATAATTTCATGCATTTAAAACTTAAACCAGAAGCGGGTCTCGGAGTCTTCGTTTGTCTGTATGATAGATAATTTTGCGAACGTTTTGACATGCTCCAAAAAATAGAATGATGTGCAGAGCGTGATGCTGCAGCGTATTTTATGATGTTAATGTAGAATCGTCATTGGGCAAGATTTGGTTCAACAGACTTCAAGAAATATATAGGTTATTGATCGTATAATTTTCGTAATTTTTACTTATATACTTATTATTATTATTATTATTATTATTATTATTATTATTATTATTATTAAAAATATATATATATATATATATATATATATATATATATATATATATATATATATATATATATATATATATATATATATATAATTTATGTATGTATGAATTTTTGCATTATGTACGTATTTATTCATACATTTATGTATCTATGTATGTATTTATGTATGTGTATGTATGCATGTATATGTGTATGAATTTATGCATTTTTGTGCGTCTTTATTTATGCATTTATGTATCTATGTATGTATGTGTATGTATGAATGTATATGTAAATATGTCCGAATGTAAACTCAGTATGTATTCTTGAACAAATAAAAGAGCCTGTCTATTCTCTTCACATTCATACTATTCTTTTCATTTGCATATTCCGAATACAACTTTATTGTACTTATAAATTCTGCCTGTCATGCATATATCACAATGGCGAAGATGACGCGACAGTATTCTTGTTTAAATGACCGCATTTTCAAGTGTGAGAGAGTAATTTGCTTTCACTTGAAATCAACTCCAAACAATTTTTTTATTTTTCTGTTTGCGGTGTCCAGCTGAAGGACAAACATGCTTATTACTCAGTAATCAACCAGATCCCATGAGTGAATTTCTCAATCTTATTGAATAGTTTTGTGGTTAAAAGACGAAAATCTCCAATTTCCAGTGAGTCATTCGCACCTTGCCGTTATATATTTATATATGTTTGTGTGTGTGTGTGTGTGTTTCATGTCAGAATGATCCAGTTTTACGTCACGGACTCCCTTTTCTACCAAGGGCTAGGACGGTTGCTTTCTTGCGAAGTACTTGTTTTGGCAGATGTAATCGTTACCTTGAGTGCATGCCCTTGCTAACCTCAGACCGAATTATCAAAATCTTGGGAACTGTAAACATGTATTTTAGCTGAGATTTCTTTTTAATTTGAATTTAAGACAAATAGATTTTTTTTTTCATCTAATTTCATACAAATGCAAACTTATCTCATCTTTAGCCCCCCCCCCCACGAGATGATGCGTCTGTGTTAATTCACAAACTGTGGGTGTATGTTGTCAGTATGTTGTGAGAGGATTATCATCCTGTATGTTCTTCATGATATTTCAAGCGGGTGAGTTCTTGATAAAAGTGCAATGTATATTAGCTCTACAAGTGCTGTCCAGATCCTTTTAATATCAGTGAGCTGGCATAGAAAGATTTATTGTTGTTGTTGTGGATGTTATTATTATTATTATTATTATTATTATTATTATTATTAGTAGTAGTAGTAGTAGTAGTAGTAGTAGTATATATTATTATTATTATTATTATTATTATTATTTTTATTATGATGATGATGATGATGATGTAGTAGTAGTAGTAGTAGTAGTAGTAGTAGTAGTAGTAGTAGTAGTAGTAGTAGTAGTAGTAGTAGTAATACTGTAACTCTTCTCTGCCCTTTTCTTATGAAAAGTATATTACAAATGATGGCGAAACTGAGGGTCATCTATTGTGTTTTAAACTTAGAAGTGTTTGTTATTTCATGCTCTAAAATAAACCCTTGTTTATGAAACTGCCTTTTGACCTTCCCCCCCCCCCACTTAGTTTGTAACTGGTGTTTGTTACACTTCGGCGTTGATGATGTTCGTTTGTTTCGTGTTTTTTTTGTGTGTGTTGTTTACAGAGAAAAGTATGATAGAAAAAATGCAGGCACGAAATACATGAAAGTACTTTTGAGTATCCTCAGGATATAGGTTAATCGTAGGTGCTGTGTGGCTAGTTTTAATGATAAGCTTTTCATCATATTTCCGATCGGGTTAATATCGAAAATAATTGATTGAAATGAATATCCCCTTCCTCCATTGAGGATAACTGGTAATACTTTTGCGATTTTTTTTTTTTGGGAGGCCACACCAGGACGGGCCAAAAAAAAAAAAAAAATCTACCCTCATCAGGCCTGGGTACGAAGAAAACATAGAGAGAACCAGAGATTGGGAGTGTATTGTGACTTGTCAGATGTGAAGGAGTACCATTCTTAAAATAGATCTGCATGAATACTGATAATGGAATTGTACTCTTCAAAAAGCGTTTTCTTCAAGTGATGGATACTCCCTAGGGCCTTAGGGCCTTGGCTTCTAATACAAATATACCATCAACTTCGATCATGACAAGGGGTCCCCTTGTCAGAGACCCTCCGTCATTGACTCTCTTCTAAGTGGTTTTGCTGTGTCCCTTTCTTCCACTTTAACTTCCAAGAAATCCTTTCTCTGTTTTAAATAGCCTTCATCGCCTTCATCATCATCATCCCTAGTTTATTTTATCTGCTAAATGTACTTACTGCTCAGTATGTATCTGTCCTTCAATAGAGACGTATGGTTCCGGTTTTACGTCACGAACTCCCTTTTCAACTAAGGGCTAGGACGGTTGCCTTCTTGCGAAGGACTTGTTTTTGGCAGATGTAATCGTTACCTTGAGTGTATGCCCTTACTAACCTCAGTCCGTGACGGGGCGCGAACCCTCGACCTGCCGCCACAGAGTCGCGGACGCTACCATTTTGCCACGGAGACTACTCCTTCAATAGAGACGTGTCAAAGAATATTGCTTATGAACTATTAGACAGATAAATAGATCTAAAGAAATAGCTTGATCGATAGAAAGATTGATAGATACATGCACAGGCAGACAGACAGATAAATAAATAGATAGCTAGATTAAATGTTCGTGTTAACTATTGAGGAAATGCATCGCTAAGGCACAGCCCATGCAAGAAAAGTGTTTAATTTTCTTTTGCTAATAGTTTCGTTATATAACTCCTTCTGTTTACGTTGTAACTCACCAGACAAATTAAATTGCTAGTCTACATTTGTGAAGATGACCCTTAAATACCCTTTTCTAAGGTATTGCCTTCTGGCACAGTGGCATTGGCTTTTTAATAGGGTCAGTATCTGTGATATTAGGCACTTAATGTAGGAAGATTGGGACGCAGTCTTCGTTGCATTATTTGTGTGCTTTGACTAGACAGCCCTTTACAAAGGGGATTGCGACCTTTGTATCTAGAAAGCTTAGGTTCATGCTTCCTTTTTTTCTAGAGTATATGGTAAATGATTCTTAATTTATCAATTTTAGACTTCCTTAACCTGGAATGGAGAAAAGGGAGTCCGTGACGTAAAACCGGAACTTAACCTGGAATGCCCTAGTCTAGTTTTACTTAATGCTGGCTAGTACAGTGGTAACGCGCTGGCTTCGCATTCTTGAGGTTGAAAGATCGGTTCCCGTCCAAGACCGAGAGTTTAAGCTGTTTACTGGCAGGAACTGCTGTGGGTGGACACCACAGTGGGGGGTTGGGGCTTACCCTGGCTGACGAATACCCATTGTATTGAAATGGAAATAAAGTATTATTATTATTATTATTATTATTATTATATAATGCAAACTCAATATCTGCGCGCAATTATCCTTCACTAATTTCATTACCTATTGCTAATAACTCCGTGAGTCCAAACCCTTAATATTTGGTGTATAGTTCTATTCTTTATTTTCCTTACACACACACACACACACACACACACACACACACACACACACACACACACACACACACACACACACACACACACACACACACGCACGCACGCACGCACGCACGCACGCACGCACGCACGCACGCACGCACACACACACACACACACACACACACACACACACACACACATAAAGTCTAATCCCGTGATAACATATCTTGGTTAGCAAGTCAGTTTATCAGTTAGGAAGAATATATAACAGAAACAGGTGGGTGCCACCTCAAACACAAATTCGAATTTTCCTTCAGGTTTGACTTTTGTTTTTCTTTTTCTTTTTATACTTAAATTACCATGGTCAAGTTTTTAAGTTAAGATGTGTGTTACCAGAAAGGAGACAAACTGAGTCACTAAATAGCACTTATATGGAGATATAAAAAATTCTGTGTGAAGCTAAATTAGAAGTTTTTCTCTTTTCTTTTTTTTCCTCTTTCTCGTCTTCTTTCTATATTCTGTGAGAGGGAGAACATAAAAATGTCGGGAGAAGGGGTAGTCATCAGGGGACTTAAACAGAGAATCAAGAAGTTAGAGGAAATGGTTATAAGCCTTGATGATAAAATTCGGAATATGGATGGAGAAATGAAAGAGAATGAAACACTCAGAGAACAAATAAGATCTTTGGAGGAGGCAAATAAAGCACAAGGGCAGGAGAGAAAGGAACTAGAAAAAAGAATAAAGAAGCTGGAAGGGGAAAAGAGTCAACTAGAATCTAGAATTTCTAAACAAGAAGATAAAAACAAACAGCTGAATGACAACCTAAAGGAATTAGATGTTAGTTCACTGCTCTCTTCTGAGAGAGACGAGATTGCTGCTTGGAATGTTCAGATTAAGGAAAACATTGAACAGTTCAGAAAAGAGTTCCAGGAGCTGAATATGGAAAATGATGCCATGAAAACGTCCTTTGCTGAAGCACTAAAGGGGAATGTGGCAGTAAAAGAGACTGTAAAGGTGGTGGCACTGGAAAACATACAAACAGTTGACTATAAAGAGACAGTAATCGAAAAAATGAAAGACGTTGTGATGGAAAGGGCAAACCCACTCATCAGACAGGCACTTGATAAGGAGAAGACAGTGGTAATCTCAGGCATAAGTGAATCCCAGGAGCCAACATGGCAGGGGAGACTTGAAGAAAATAAAGCTAGCGTTGTAGACCTGATAAGAAAGCTTGGAGTAGTATGTGGTCCTGAGGATATTGTAAACATACACCAACTAGGTAAATATTCGAGGGAAGGAAAGCCGAGACCAACAAAAGTAACCTTTGAGAGAGGGGAAACATGTAGGGAAATATTGTTGAGAAAAAAAAGTCTAAAAGACCTTCAAGAATGCAAAGAAGTGTTAATTAGACGATACAGAACATAGGAAGAGATGGGAAAGATCAAAAACTTGTTGCAAGAGGCAAGAAGGTTAAATGATGAAAGAAATGAAGAAGAGAAGAAAAATTTTCGTTACAGAATACTTCCAGACAAAGGAGAGATAAAGAAGATAATGACAGAAGATCAGGGGATGGGGCCTCATTAAGATTGTTATACACAAATGCTGATGGATTAGCTGGTAAGGCAGTAGAATTAAAAGATAGGATTCACAACAGTAAGGCAGATATAGTAGCAATTACAGAGACTAAGTTGAGTGAGGACATAAACAGTGTCACAGTTTTTCCTAAGGGCTTCAGAATACTAAGGGTTGAAAGATCTGAGAGGACTGGTGGAGGGATAGCACTGCTCATAAGTGAGAGGATTCAAGTTGAAGAAATAAACTTGGTTATAGAAAGTGAGTTCAGGGAATTTCTTGTTGCTCGCATAAATACTGGGTCAGAGAGCATTATAATAACTGTTGTATACAACCCACCAAGGAACCAAAATAGGCTTGAAATTTATGAGGAAAGTCATATAGGTACTATTGAAGTCATAAACTCAGTTGTTAACATGGCACGGGAGAAAAAATGTAGGATTTTGGTTATGGGAGGACTCATTCGGGGCAAGATTCCTAGATTGCGTACAAGGGAATTTCCTACACCAACATGTAATGGAACCAACAAGAGCCAGGGGTGGGGATGAGCCATCACTACTTGATCTAGTGTTCACAGATAATGTGTTGGATATTAAAAATATTGAGTATGAACCACCAATTGGAAAGAGTGATCACTGTGTGTTGTTGATGGAGTATATCATTGAAGATATTCTTCCTGAGAGTAGAGGCACTGAGGACATGAGGAGGAACTATCGGAAAGGAGATTACATCAAAATGAATGAGCTTTTTGCAGTTATTGACTGGAGAACCTTATTTTACAACAAATCTGTACAAGAAATGTATGACATCTTTTGTGAGAAATATGGGAAGATAGTAGATTGCTGCATACCTGTCACCAAAGTAGGTGTAATTCATGCCAGAGAGAAATGGTTCGATAATGGGTGTAAAAGAGCTAAGGAGTGGAGAGACAAATGCTGGAAAAGGTATAGGAGGAGAAAAAACATAAATGCCTGGCAAACCTACAAAAGAGCAAGAAATGACTACCTAAGTAAAAGGAGAGAGGCAGAGAGAGATTATGAGAGGGACATCACCAGGAAGGCTAAAGAAAATCCCAAGCTTTTCCACAGCTTTATCAGAGGAAAACTGAAGGTAAAAGAACAGGTTTTAAGGCTAAAGAGAGCGGATGGAAGCATCACTGAGACGGACGAAGTGATCTGCAAAGAATTGAACAAGGAGTTTCAGTCAGTATTTACAGTAGAAAATACCCCACCCACTCAGATTGCAGAGATAGAAGCTCAAGGGCCGGTATTAGAGAACATCAACCTTACAGCCACAGAGGTATGCAAAGCGCTGATGGATTTAGATGTTCATAAAGCTACAGGTCCTGATGACATATCCCCTCATGTGCTTAAAAAATGCGCAAACACAATATCAGTGGCACTAAGTATCATATTTAAGGAGTCACTGGAGTCGGGGGAGATTCCAAGATGCTGGAAACAAGCAAATGTGATACCTATCTTCAAAAAGGGAAGGAGGGATACGGCTGTGAACTATAGACCAGTTTCCTTGACCAGCATAGTTTGCAAAGTTATGGAGAAACTACTAAGGAAACATATCTCTCTTCACTTGGAATCCTTCAACTTTTTGTCAGTGAGGCAACATGGCTTCAGAGAAGGTAGATCAACAGTAACAAACTTATTAGGATTTTATGATGAGGTAAGCCAAATCTTACAGGAAAGAGAGGGCTGGACAGATTGCATATTCCTAGACTTCCAGAAAGCGTTTGACACTGTTCCACATGGGAGACTTATTAGGAAGCTGCAATCAACGGCTAGAATAGGTGGAAATGTCTTGGAATGGATAAAAACTTACTTAGAAGGAAGGGAACAGAGGGTTAGAGTAAGACACTCAGTGTCTGAATGGAGAAGAGTTAGTAGTGGAGTTCCACAGGGTTCAGTTTTAGGGCCACTTTTGTTCCTTGTATATGTAAATGACCTACCAGAGTGTGTAAATTCATTCATGAATATGTTTGCAGATGATGCAAAGATTGTGAAGAAAGTAAAAAACGAGAACAATGGTAGAGAACTTCAGGAGGATCTAAATAATCTGCATGAGTGGTCAGAAAAGTGGCTAATGAAATTCAATACCTCAAAATGTAAGGTAATGAGAATGGGTACAAGTGCAAGAAGGCCCAAGCTTGACTACTCGGTGGCTGGAGTACAACTTCAAGAGACAGAAAATGAGAGAGATCTAGGAGTAAACATACTGGCAGATTTGTCTCCAGAAATACATATAAATGGCGTAGTAAGGGCAGCATATGCATTCTTATCAAATGTAAGGGTAGCCTTCAGGCACATGGACAAGGAAATGTTCAGAAATATTTATGTAACCTATGTGAGGCCAAAACTCGAATATGCAGCCCCCTTTTGGAATCCGCACTTGAAAAAGCACATAGCTAAGCTTGAAAAAGTTCAAAGACATGCCACGAAACTGGTGCCAGAAATACGCAATCTCGGTTATGATGAGAGGCTGAGGGAATTAGACTTGCCATCGCTCGAAGCTAGGAGAGTAAGGGGGGATATGGTGACAGTCTTTAAATTCCTTCTTGGTTATGATAGAGTGGATAGGGATCGATATTTCGATATGGCTGGCTCTAGAACTAGAGGTCATAGTTTGAAGCTTCGTAAGAAAACTTCTTTGCAGGATGTAAGGAAATACTTTTTCAGTGTAAGAGTAGTTGATAATTGGAATTGGCTAAGCGAGGAGGTAGTTAATGCTATCTCAATCCATAGTTTTAAGGACAGGTACGATAAGTACCACTAAGTCTAAAATGGAACCGATCAGGAGACGGGAAGATACGAGCTTTGGGCTCTTTCCCGTAAACATAATTAGGTAATCACAATTAGGTAATCACACACACACACACACACACACACACACACACACACACACACACACACACACACACACACACACATATATGTGTGTGTGTGTGTGTGTGTGTGTGTGTGTGTGAAGTTATTTTCTTCATATATTGAGTGCTAGGAAAGCACGAAGAGAAGTTTATCTAGACCTAGATTAAACATGCACTTTTTACTCTTCTCAAAAAGCCAAGTAATACTACCATGAAGTTTGATCAAATCCTACCCTAAAGTGGTAATAATAATAATAATAATAATTTTAATAATAATAACAATAATAATAATAATAATAATAACAAAATCTACTAAATGATGCAAATGGATAACTTTTACATTACCATACGTCTCGAAATCTCTTAAAATCCATTAGTAAAACAACGGAGGGGCCCAAACAAAACATCTTTGTGTTTTCTTGTTTATTTCGTTTCCAGATCTCTTCATCATAACGAATTTCTGATTTCATGCATGAATAATAACTCTTTGGGAATTAGAAAAAATTAAATTTTCAGTTCTGATAAACCTCGCGTGCTTATCCAAACCAAATAAGCAAAATAGATGCAAAGAAAGCCTATTTCAACTCACAGTTAATTCAAATAGAATTAAATAAAATTTAGCTTCATTATCCTTGTTATTACTACAGAACCTTGAACACACACACACACACACACACACACACACACACACACACACACACACATAATATTATTATTATTATTATTACTACTTTAGGGTAGGATTTGATCAAACTTCATGGTAGTATTACTTGAAAAAGTTCAAAGACATGCCACGAAACTGGTGCAAGAAATACGCAATCTCAGTTATGATGAGAGACTGAGGGAATTAGACTTACCATCACTCGAAGCTAGAAGAGTGAGGGGGGATATGGTGACAGTCTTTAAATTCCTTCATGGTTATGATAGAGTGGATAGGGATGGATATTTTGATATGGCTGGCTCTAGAACTAGAGGTCATAGTTTGAAGCTTGGTAAGAAAACTTCTTTGCAGGATGTAAGAAAATACTTTTTCAGTGTATTGTAGTTGATAATTGGAATTCGCTAAGCGAGGAGGTAGTTAATGCTATCTCAATCCATAGTTTTAAGGACAGGTATGATAAGTATCACTAAGTATAAAATGGAACCGATGAGGAGACGGGAAGATACGAGCTTTGGGCTCTTTCCCGTAAACACAATTAGGTAATCACAATTAGATAATCACACACACACACACACACACACACACACACACACACACACATATATATATATATATATATATATATATATATATATATATATATATATATATATATATATATATATATGTGTGTGTGTGTGTGTGTGTGTGTGTGTGTGTGTGTGTGTGTGTGTGTATGTGTGTGTGCGTGTGTGTATACACACAGCGGATTACGATATACTGCCGTAGATTGTAATCGAAGATGTAGAGCTTAAAATTTTTTCTTAATCCTAGAAAGCCCTCGAAAAATGTCCTACGTCACCAACTCCTGAGTAGTAATTTTATTTTAATACCATTAAATATCTGTCCATCATTAAGTGAAATGAGTTGTGAGTTATTCCAGACGAGATGGCAAGAGTTATTGCAGACGAGATGGAAAGGTGAAAGAGCGTCGTTTCCTTAGAAGCAGTCGGTCGGTTACAAGGAAATAAAATCCGGTGCTTCTGCCATTGGTTAAGAGGTAAAAAAAGCACTTCCAGTTGAAGGTTTACAAAACGAGTTCTCTATTGTCGGGTGGTCCGTCTTCTTTCAGGGCTAAGGGTGGCTGGAAAAAGCAGAAGAGTTCTGCTGGAAGCAATGCCTTTGGGTTTAGGTGGATGGACGCGAGGCCTGCGAGTTTCTCTTTTTTAAATACGCTTTTTGCTATGATGAGACATCCTAAGCTTCTGAAACAACAGAATATTCATAAAATATTGTTACTTTTGCAGTTGGCTAGAAATAATAAATATTTAACATGCATCATTCGAATGTAAATACCCATAATTTGCTTTAATTGTCCTTAGAATTAGCAATTGCATGGTTTATAGATGCTATATCTGTAACTAATAAAATTCACCTAGGAAATATATCTACAAGAAAGGAAAAATAAAAGTACATGAGCATTTAATTGATTTTTTTTATAATCTATTTTTATTCACCTGGGAGTAAGCGAAAAGGTGTCCCCCCATTTGTGTCCCACACTTGTTTCACCCCCCCCCCCTACCTCCTCTTTTCACTCGCTAGCACATTCTTCAGTCCTATTTACATACGTAACGTAGAAGAAGAAGAAGAAGCGTTTATATAATAATAATATTCTCAATGACATTCTATATTTATTTCATACTTATACATGTTATATTTACAAATACAGATAATATTAAATATTAATAGAAAATTGGGTGTGAAAATAAAAATAAAAATAGTTGTATGAACGCTGAATTAAGCAACTGCCTTGGCGGTCAAACTAGCGTTTCTTTAGCGATTTGAAAATGAAATCTTTCCCACGTCGTTTAAATCTTTCTTTGGTTGTATCTCTTATATAGTATGTTAGTTTTTAATTTGCCTACGGAACGTATACTTTTAAGATCGTAGTATTCCATTCCTTTGGTTTTATAAAGAGAATTTGTTAAGCATTGGCTTGTTTATTCTTTTCAAGTGTGATGCGTAGTTCATTGGGGTAAGAGTTGTAGAGAACCCTCAGGGGGCTGGATCTTCGAGAAGGGGGGTGGGGATGGTTCTCTCGGGAGGGTTTGTGGGAAGAGGGAATTCTTGAGGATATAGTGAGCTGGTTTTCTTGTATTCCCAGTTTAATTGGTAGGATTAAATGGATGTTTAATTGCCCAGTAGAGAACATATATAGAGTAGTAGTAGTATAAAAAAGATTGTATATACCGTTCTTATATGTAAGATTGGACCGAGAGGAAGAGAAGGAAACTGAAAGAATATGACTGTGGACCGTTGGAGGGTGGGACTTGCTGTCGGTGGATTGGGAGTGATGGACGGGTTGGGTGATCTTGGGATGTGGGGGATTCTGGACCCAGGAGGGGGAACAAGAAAAGTAGGGAGACGAATACCACTGGTTGCATAGTCGTTTTATATGTTTGTTCTCATTGAAACATGTTTATTCAAATGAGTTTCTTGAACCACGTGGAGTTTCCTCGTAAAAAAAAGGAGTGTATTCAGGAGAAACCGTGTTTGTTAATAGAAAACTGCGTCGGTCCTGAGTATTGTAAGGTTTAGCATGAAATCGAATTGTAGTGGTATCTAGTAACTAAACCCCTCCAGGATGTTGCTCTTTCAAAGTTTTTGGTCACACTACGCGAAATTCATTCAATATTTGCTTACTGACTGCTAATAAATCTCAGTTGATAGATGTATAAAATGATGTGAGTATTTTTTAAACGTTTTTTCATAATGTTTTATAATAGAGAACGTTGACGATAGTAACGTTAGTTGTTGGAGAGAGGAATAAGGTGTTGGCGGGTAATGTGGAGAGAATTGATGAAAGAGCCTGCACGGGCCTGCGACCTGCGTGACTCTGGCAGTGTTGTCTCGTACGTGATAGGAAGTAGGTGTACGCTACTCTCCATGTTATCACATTTGGGATTTAATTCTTCATTAGGAGGTTGGTTCTTCAGGATTATGTTAGTGTATAACTACCACTCTCGACAATGTGAATGAAAGTTCAGTGTTTTTGTTGTACGAAGAATATGTTGTATTTGAGTTTGTAGGACGTGAATATAGGTAGTGTTGTACCTTTTACTAGCGAGTAAGGCCATGCTGGTCTCTAACAAAGATCGCTTCTTCCAGCAGGTGGTTCTAAAAAATTGAAAATCATTTGAAAATTTATGTATTTATTTAGGTTTGCTCATTTTAGTAAGAAATAAAAGGAAATTTTGTCTTAATTTTTTTTATTTGTTTTACAGAAATATTACTGAAAAATTTGAGATAATTAAATAAGTGAAAAGTGTTTTATTTGTTTTATATATATATTTATACTATGTAGGAATTAGGTGTCCATGAATACCTTGGAAACTAGGGGTACATAATCTTTTTTTTGTGATTTTTATTTTTTTTTCTCAATCCAGTTAATGGATTGGTAAGTGAGTTTGATCGTATATCGTCATATAATATGGGCATCGCAATGGTGACGTAGAACATAATTACGCGTCGTAGTATTCCACTTATTATTTCATCCCCTGTTGGATGTGGGGAAGCCATCACCACCACCAGAGATCGGGCAGTCGTATACAGGGTGGCGGTCATTGCAAATTTCACCATCATCATCACGTTGGGACGGCAGGTGACGAAGACGACGACGACGATGAAGGTGGTGGTTGGGCTGTAGGAGTTCCTCGAAATTCCTTCCCTATCCGCTCTGTCTCGTCGTCGACGCCCCCTCCCGGAGAATCCTACGCCATCTGGATGGCAGAAGCATTGGCCAACAATACGAGTTATACCCCTCCTTCGTCCACGTCTGTTTCTACTAGCTCCATAGCCATAGCTACCCCAGTTTCCTCATACCCTAATCATTCCTCAAGCTTCTCCTCCTGTTTCCCAGAGGGGGGAAACCATTCCCTATTCACCACCACCACGTCCCCATCGCAAGCAATTAGCCCTGGTGCCACTGCAATGTCTTTAAAGATAAACAGTGTTTATATAGACACATCGCCCACAAGGACGAGCAAACCGCCGCCTCCCACTATCCGTTCCAATTCTTTGGATCAGCTCAATTTCCAAGAAAAAAGGCAACTTATCGCTTCTACTCTAAGTCTTAGCGAAATACTTGGAGGTGGACCTCAGAAAGGCAAAATTAAAGCCGATGTTGAGAATAATCACGAAAATACATCCACGACCACTACACCTACATCTAACCCAACCATTGTCACCAAAACGGCTTCGCTCTCCCTCTCCGATATTATAAATGCCACCAAGGGAAATAAAGGTAATATTCAAATATTTCTGTTGTATTAGTAAAGGTTCGTTGTTATGAGATTATTGTGCCTAACTACAAATAAAAGCTAGGAGGCTTAGAAAATTTAAAAGAAAAAGTGCATATTAAATTATGAATCACACAATTTCTCCCACTCTCCACCAAACAAACAAACAGACATTTATTTCCATTTTTGTACAATGGTTATTCTTCTTAAAAATAAAAGTAACTTATAAGATCTTTCCCTCTCAAGTAAAGAAAATATCCTTCTTTCAATCAGTCTTTCGTTTAATTGTAATATATGTCTATTAAGGATCAGTTAAGGGGAGTCCCTCTTCATTCTTTTGGGAAGGTTTGTCTTCAATAGATCCGAATTCTTATACTGTAATATTTCCATTAATACATACACATGTATTTACATCCAGATAGTTAATTATGTCTTTGTTAAGTATTATAGATTAGCTCGCTCTATTTCGACTTTTTACATTTCGCACAAACACACGGTACCTATCTTCAAAAAGGGAAGAAGCAATACAGCTCTAAGCTATAGGCCTTCCTTGACCAGCATAGTTTGCAAAGTTGTGGAGAAACTACTAAGAGAAAACATCTCCCTTCACTTGGAATCCTTCAACTTTCTATCATTGAGGCAACATGGCTTCAGAGAAGGCAGGCCAACAGTAACAAACTTGTTAGAATTTTGTGAGGAAGTAAATCGGATCACACAGAAAAGAGAGGACTGGATTGACTGAATAATCTTGGATTTTCAGAAGGCATTTGATGCGGTCCCACATGGGAAACACGAAGAAGCTGCAAGTAATGGCGAAAATAGGTGGAAATGTGTTTGGAATGGATTAAAACTAACTTGGAAGGAAGGGAACAAAGGGTTAGAGTAAGACACCCAGTGCCTGAATGGATGAAGGGTTAGTAGTGGGGTTCCACAGGTTCAGTTTTATCGCCACTTTTGGACCTTCTATACACAAACGACCTACCAGTCTGTAAATTGATTCTTGAAACTGTTTATAGATGATGCGAAGACAAGTAAGAGTAAGAGACGAGAACAATGGTAGTGAACTTCAGGAAGACCAAAATAGTCTGCATGAGTGGTCAGAAAAGTGGCTAATGAAATTCAGTACTTCTAAATGTACGGTAATGAGAATGGGTAAGCGTGCTTTTTCCCGTAAACACAATTAGTTAATTACAAACACACGCATGTATATGCATGTATGTATGCACACACACACACCCTGTTAGTATGCTCGCCACTTTCTTAAAACAAACTTATAAGCAATAATTTATGCATGTATGTTTTTTATTGCTATTTTTTTTCCGGTATTTGTTTATGTCCCCTTAGGACATAATCCATTAGTGGATCATTTTTCTTTAATATTTAGGCTATATCCTCTGCATTTCATGGTTCAGGTGTGGAATTTTTTTAAACCTTACAAATTTCCTCCTCATAAGGCCATTTTTTTTAAATTATTTCTATAGCTCTCGTTCTAGTTGATTGGGTACTAAGGTATGTGTTTTGTAATCTTGTCTAAAATAAAAATAAAAAAGTATAACAGTCATCCTTTACAACAGATGTATATGTAGCTTATTGCAGCTACATATAAACCAAGAAGCAACGCTGAAATAGGACTTGCTAATTTTATGAATGTTTTATTTATACATAACCAAATAGATTGTAATGTTTATCAACTGCAATTTCTCTGGGAGTGCCCATGTGCACATGTCCCCATGTACAGTTATCTGAGTACATAAAAGCAATAGGACTTAGCTATTAAATATTGGGAATTTTATTAGTGGACTGGTCTGTACCTTTTTCCATTTTAAAGTTTCACAATAATCAACATTTAAAAAAAAATAGTTGTACGATTAATTTGCTTTGGCGGCTTTTCGGTTAATTCCTTGCTGTGTGTATACATTTAGTGAATTTATTTTTCAGTAAATATCTCACGATATAGTTAAGAACACGTTTGTGACGTGTATCAGTCGCATTGTATAATAATGCAATGTTCTTATTATTATAACAAACTCTGATTCTTGCTTTGCTACATGGTACATATCTTTCAATTTCTTTGTTTTATACTTTTATGTAACTACATCATTAATATGTAGTTATTATATAAGTTAAGTATATATATATATATATATATATATATATATATATATATATATATATATATATATATATATATATTCAGTGCTGTTCATTTTTGCATGTAAATATTCAACAAATACAGAGAGAAATTCTCTTTATCGTATGCGGGTACGGACAATTGCTCTAAGGACAGTAGCCCTAACTCTTATTGCAAAAGCAGACCCTTGCCACCTAGTAATATATAAGTGAAATTCATCCCTTCATAAAGATATTGTGAATAGGGAAGAACTCAACGTAAAAAATTAATTATTTCATAATTTTTTTCTGTTAGGTTAGGTTAAGGGCAGTTGCCGAAGGGGGCAATCGTCCTTTAAAGGGCAATGGACGTACCTTGTATGGCTGCTTTTATTAAGAACACCTTTCAATGTTATCTCTCTTACCCAAAGATTTTGCTGATGTTTTGTAAGATGAGTATGTCCCAGAACTCCACGTAAAGTTAAATAACCCCGTAACACGTTAGGTTAGG
>JAXCGZ010000499.1:52500-57500 GCA_037179515.1 Halocaridina rubra | reverse complement strand
ATATATATATATATATATATATATATATATATATATATATATATATATATATATTCTCTCTTATGGGGCGGCTAAATCAATGCAGGAAATTCTTAACTCTGTTGGAAGAAAATACAGAGGAGTGGATTCCCAGTCCCCTTGCCCAGCCCTATCCTTGATTTCATATGTCAGTCACTAGCTCTGTTGCAAGTATTTGAACTTTTTCCAGCTCTTTAATTGCGGATAAGAGATTGGGCATTTCGAGTTTATGTATAAGCATCACCTAAAGAATATATATACTTCTAAACATTTCTTTATCAATATGTTTGTAGAACGACATTACAATTGCTAAAAAAGCATGATCTGCCAATCACCCTCCCTCTTAGATTCTTTAAGTTCCTCTCATCCTAGTGAATATCTGATCGTTGGTCTGATTGTACTCTTGACCTTTGCCATTAATTTACATTTTGAAGTTATAAACTTCATTAACCTATTGTGTGACCAATACAGTAGTCTATTGTTTTCCTGAATGTTTGTACCACTACATTCTTTTTCTCTCAATGCAATATTTACGTCGTTTCCAAAAACGAAAAAAGAAAATACCTGTAGACTTTCGTAGTTTAACTGCATATATCAGAAACACCATAAGCAACAAGTAAGAAGTAGACCTAAAGTTTATCCCTGTGGAACCCCACTGCTAATTTTTTTTACAGTCTGACTCCATATCTTACTTTGACCTTACACTTTACTGTCTATTTACGTATGTGTGTGTGATTACCTGATTGTGATTACCTAATTGTGTTTACGGGAAAGAGCCCAAAGCTCGTATCTTCTCGTCTCCTGATCGGTTCCATTTTATACTTAGTGATACTTATCATACCTGTCCTTAAAACTATGGATTGAGATAGCATTAAGTACCTCCTCGCTTAGCCAATTCCAATTATCAACTACTCTTACACTGAAAAAGTATTTCCTTACATCCTGCAAAGAAGTTTTCTTACGAAGCTTCAAACTATGACCTCTAGTTCTAGAGCCAGCCATATCAAAATATCGATCAATATCCACTCTATCATAACCATGAAGGAATTTAAAGACTGTCACCATATCCCCCCTCACTCTTCTAGCTTCGAGTGATGGTAAGTCTAATTCCCCCAGCCTCTCATCATAACTGAGATTGCGTATTTCTGGCACCAGTTTCGTGGCATGTCTTTGAACTTTTTCAAGCTTAGCTATGTGCTTTTTCAAGTGCGGATTCCAAAAGGGGGCTGCATATTCGAGTTTTGGCCTCACATAGGTTGCATAAATATTTCCGAACATTTCCTTGTCCATGTGCCTGAAGGCTACCCTTATATTTGATAAGAATGCATATGCTGCCCTTACTATGCCATTTATATGTATTTCTGGAGACAAATCTGCCAGTATGTTTACTCCTAGATCTCTCTCATTTTCTGTCTCTTGAAGTTGTACTCCAGCCACCGAGTAGTCAAGCTTGGGCCTTCTTTTCTCATTACCTTACATTTTGAAGTATTGAATTTCATTAGCCACTTTTCTGACCACTCATGCAGATTATTTAGATCCTCCTGAAGTTCTCTACCATTGTTCTCGTTTTTTACTTTCTTCACAATCTTTGCATCATCTGCAAACATATTCATGAATGAATTTACAGACTCTGGTAGGTCATTTACATATACAAGGAACAAAAGTGGCCCTAAAACTGAACCCTGTGGAACTCCACTACTAACTCTTCTCCATTCAGACACTGAGTGTCTTACTCTGACCCTCTGTTCCCTTCCTTCTAAGTAAGTTTTTATCCATTCCAAAACATTTCCACCTATTCTAGCCATTGATTGCAGCTTCCTAATAAGTCTCCCATGTGGAACAGTGTCAAACGCTTTCTGGAAGTCTAGGAATATGCAATCTGCCCAGCCCTCTCTTTCCTGTAAGATTTGGCTTACCTCATCATAAAATTCTAATAAGTTTGTTACTGTTGATCTAGCTTCTCTGAAGCCATGTTGCCTCACTGACAAAAAGTTGAAGGATTCCAAGTGAAGAGAGATATGTTTCCTTAGTAGTTTCTCCATAACTTTGCAAACTATGCTGGTCAAGGAAACTGGTCTATAGTTCAGAGCCATATCCCTCCTTCCCTTTTTGAAGATAGGTATCACATTTGCTTGTTTCCAGCATCTTGGAATCTCCCCCGACTCCAGTGACTTCTTAAATATGATACTTAGTGCCACTGATATTGAGTTTGCGCATTTTTTAAGCACATGAGGGGATATGTCATCAGGACCTGTAGCTTTATGAACATCTAAATTCATCAGCGCTTTGCATACCTCTGTGGCTGTAAGGTTGATGTTCTCTAATACCGGCCCTTGAGCTTCTATCACTGCAATCTGAGGGGGTGGGGTATTTTCTACTGTAATTACTGACTGAAACTCCTTGTTCAATTCTTTGCAGATCTCTTCATCCGTCTCAGTGATGCTTCCATCCGCTCTCTTTAGCCTTAAAACCTGTTCTTTTACCTTCAGTTTTCCTCTGATAAAGCTGTGGAAAAGCTTGGGATTTTCTTTAGCCTTCCTGGTGATGTCCCTCTCATAGTCTCTCTCTGCCTCTCTCCTTTTACTTAGGTAGTCATTTCTTGCTCTTTTGTAGGTTTGCCAGGCATTTATGTTTTTTCTCCTCCTATACCTTTTCCAGCATTTGTCTCTCCACTCCTTAGCTCTTTTACACCCATTATCGAACCATTTCTCTCTGGCATGAATTACACCTACTTTGGTGACAGGTATGCAGCAATCTACTATCTTCCCATATTTCTCACAAAAGATGTCATACATTTCTTGTACAGATTTGTTGTAAAATAAGGTTCTCCAGTCAATAACTTCAAAAAGCTCATTCATTTTGATGTAATCTCCTTTCGGATAGTTCCTCCTCATGTCCTCAGTGACTCTACTCTCAGGAAGAATATCTTCAATGATATACTCCATCAACAATACACAGTGGTCACTCTTTCCAATTGGTGGTTCATACTCAATTTTTTCAATATCCAACACATTATCTGTGAACACTAGATCAAGTAGTGATGGCTCATCCCCACCCCTGGCCCTTGTTGGTTCCATTACATGTTGATGTAGGAAATTCCCTTGTACGCAATCTAGGAATCTTGCCCCGAATGAGTCCTCACCACTGTGTGGGTCAAGATTTATCCAATCTATCTCTTTATGATTAAAGTCTCCCATAATCAAAATCCTACATTTTTTTTCCCGTGCCATGTTAACAACTGTGTTGTTGGTGGGTGGGTGGGTATGTTTGTGTAAGTGCGTGCATCATAATGAGTCATTAAACTGATAAAAATATGATACATCTTAAAGAATTTTGCATTAAGCCAAATTCCTTTATACAGTTGTTTTTCATAATTACATCTTACTTAACAATTAGAAGCCTTTTTTCCTGTTTCATGGGGGAATCACAGAATCTACCTCTACTCCTTCTTGTGAGCTCGGAATGTGGAAATGTGGAAATGGATCCTGCATTCCTTATAATGCTCTCTGTGATGGCATCAAACACTGTCCCAAAGGAGAAGACGAAAGATATTGCTCAAGAAAGCAGGTTTTTCTTTTTTGAGTGTGATATCTGGCTCGAGCACAAATAAAACAAAATAAAACAAAAATCAGCAAAGATGAAGAGTCTTGTGACTTGTCAGATGTTCATAGATAATATGAGATGTGTAACGATTATTCGGTGTCGATGTAGGAGCAGGAAAAGAACTGTATCTTGAGGAAGAATGGATAAGTTGCCTGAAGAAAGTTTGGTGCAAATGATGTGCCAATGGATTCCTAATCCGGAAGAAGTCATCGCAATAATAATAATTTTAAAGAAAGTCAACAAGAAATATAATAATATAACGCTTAAAGTTGAAGAAAAGTCTAGTGACTCCGACAAGCTGTGATTGGTGGTGACGTCAGTGTTTATACTGGTGTGGCGGTAGAATTGCAAAAGTGCGTGGGCCTGAGAAAGAAATCTGTATACTAGACCTCTACAATAATGAAAGCCTTACCTCTATAACTATATGCAACCCTAGAGAGACCAATGATATTGGCACTTAAATTATTAGAACTTTAAATTGCCATACTGATCTTACCCATCTTTCCAAATATTAATGCATTGCAGAATCTAATCAGCACAGCAAAACTAAGGCTAATTACTATATGAATATTTTTAACAACTTCAATAAAAATACCAAAAAAATTCGGCAGACCATTAATGAACTATCAGGCAGAGGATCATCCAGAGCAACAATATCTACCTTAACTCATAAAAAACGTCGGTAAATATGTCGGTTACGTCGGTAAATATGTCGGTTACGTCTGAGTCTGATTCTTATTATTTTTTACCTCTCTATTGTTTCCTGGAATAAAAACGAGTATGGAAATACCAAAGAAATGTTGTGCAAACAATTAATTATGCTAGGTTTGGCATATACGGCCAACCGCCTTGATCGGTTACAAGGCTGGCTGGCCGACCGGCCGGGCTGCGGCACATAAAAATAACCAAACCAAACTAACCTAACCTAACCTAACCTACCCTAACCTAACCAAACATACCCTAACCAAACCAAACCAAACCAAACCAAACCAAACCAAACCAAACCAAACCAAACCTGACCTAACCTAACCTAACCTAATCTAACCAAACCAAACGAAACCAAACTAAACCAAATTAAACCTAACATAATTAAGTCTTTGCACAACATTTCTTTGGTATTTCCATACTCGCTTTTATCCCAGGAAACAGTAGAGGTAAAAAATAAGAAGATTCAGACCCGGGCATATTCGCCATATTAGCCAAAATGTCATACATAATAATAAACATCAAATCGCAGGAGATCGTGAACTTAATATGACACTTTACCCCCAGCTAATAGAGATGCCACTATCAAAACTCTCTGTGTATCCTACCGATTACCGCTATTGACATTTTCAAAGTTATCAAAAATAAATGATCATATATCTGAAATTTCCATA
>JAXCGZ010000499.1:30000-32500 GCA_037179515.1 Halocaridina rubra | reverse complement strand
ATATATATATAGGTATATATTTATAGAAGTATATATGTATATATATATATATATATATATATATATATATATATATATATATATATATATATATATATATACATATATATGTACATATATATGTATATATATATATATATATATATATATATATATATATATATATATATATATATATATATATATATATATATATATATATATATATATATATATATATATATATATATATATATATATATATATATATATATATATATATATATATATGAATAAATTTACCCTGACCGGGACATGAACCTATGGCACATAAGTATTGTGCCAAGGCACTACCATATACACCACAGAAGGCGTTTTATTTGAATGCCACTCTGTTCATATTACAATTTCCCATAAGTTAACTCGGGGTATCGTGTTCGCATTTAATTGAAATCTCAGTCTCATTTGGGACTAAAAATAATCCAGTAAGAACACTACCATATGTGAAAACATGAATAATATTTACCCAGACCGGGACATAAACCTAGGACACATAATTACTGGGCCAAGGCGCTACCAATTATACCATAAAAGGTCTTAACAGGGAAGCAAGCCTTACAGCTATATCTGCTATAATAGGAATGAATGCAGTCTATCTGAATGCCACACTTTTTATATTACAGTTTCATCCAACCACACTCGTGGCTTTATTTTGACATTTAATTCAAATCTCAATCTCATTTGAAATATTGCCGAGTCACATCATATTCTGAAGCTTGAATCTCAGTAAGCAATCACTTGACCACTAATGCAGACTACTTAGGCCTCCCTGAAGCTTTGTGCTATTATTTTCTTGTTTTATTCTCTCCACAAACGTTGCATCATCTGTAAACTTTTAAAAAAATGTATATTAGACTCAAGTAGGTCATTTGGAGACATAAGGAATGAAAGGAGCTCACTCTAATCCTCTGTCCCCCTCTATCTGAATAGATTTTTATCCACGCCAAGACATTTCCGCCTATGCTTGCCATTACTTGCAGCCTCTAAATAAGTCCCCAATGTGGGATTGTATGAAATGCCTTCAGAAATTTGAGAATAATCAAGCTACCCAACCCTTTTCTTCTTAGCCTCATCTCACCATGAGGACTCTGTTAAGTTTGTTAGTGTAAACCTGCCTTCTCTGAAGCCATTTTTTATCACTAACAAAAAGAAATTGTAGAGCTCAAATTGAAAAGAAATGCATTTTTTCTGTTTTCTCCCAGACTTTGCAAACCTTGTTGGTCAAGGAAACATGACTATGGATCAAAGATGTGCTCTTCCTTTCTTTTAGAAAATAGGTACAGGTTTGCTTGTCTCAGCATCTTGAAATCTCTCCAAATCCAGCGACTTCTCAAATATGTTGTATAGTGCTGCTGCAGTTGATTTGTGTAGCCCTTTCCTTTAGCCTATAAGGGATATACCATAAGGCCCCATAAATTTTATGAACATCTAATTCCAAGAATGCTTTGCATACCTCTGCAGCTGAAAAAGGTTGATGTTCCCTAATATTGGCCCACTATCTCTCATATCTGCAATATGATTAGGTGGAAGATTTCTACTGTAAATACCGGATGAAGCTCCTTGTTCAATGCTTCGCAGGTCCTTTCATCAGTAATTCCTCTGTCTGCCCTCTCCAACTTTAAAATTTGTTCCTTGAACTTTAATTTCCATCTGAGAATGATGTGGAAAAGCTTGGAATTTTTCTCTATTTCCGGGTAGTATTTTCTCATAAGCACATTCTGCCGCTCTGCTCTTTAGGTACTTAATCCTTGCTCAGTTGTGAATTTGCTAAGCATGTATGCCAATTCCAGCAACTGTCTCTCCACGCCTTTGCCTTACATTTATTATTGCATCCCTTATCTTTGGCATTAGTAATTCTCTGCTGGTAGATGGTAAGGCATTAACTAATTATTTTCTTATATTACTCTCAAAAGAATCTGTATTAATTTGTTGTTGAAAATGGCACCCTCAGTCAATGCATGCAAAATTATTGTTAATATTTTTGTAATCTATCTCAGAATGGTTTTTCAGTAATGTCTTCTTAGACACCTTCAAATGTAGATTAGATAGACATATGACAGAGGTAGGGTGGGTATGAATAGGTTAGTGCTTATTAGAAAAATCATAAAAAGAAAAATAGAATAAATAAGTAGAGTAGAATAGAATAGGTTAGACATGCTGAAAATACAATTCAAAAATGGAGCTGCCTCGTGTGTGCCAGTAGGCATGTTGCAGTGTCCTCTATTCTTATGTTCTTATGTTCTTATGTAACCCTTAGAAAGATTATGATGCTGTATGTATCTTCATGTAACGTTGTCCCTGTAATTGCTATTTCATCTACCTTACAGTCGTCTATTCAATCCTTTAATTTTACTGCCTAATCAGCCACCCCATCAGCAGTTGTGTACTGTAACCTTAATGAATCTATATCAAATGGCTTCAAAGCCATATCTTTGTCACCACTTTGCTTGGATGAATCGTG
>JAXCGZ010000499.1:22500-27500 GCA_037179515.1 Halocaridina rubra | reverse complement strand
GCACTCCATAGACTCTTCGTGGCTAGAAAACGCTTTGAAAAATATTTAATACAATTAATATAGAATCATGAAGTATATAATTATTATAGTTTCGACTGTAACATTTTAAACGCTGCTATTAATTATTATTTTTTTGCTATTATTATTATTATTATTATTTTATTATTATCATTATTATTATTATTATTATTATCATTATTATTATTATTATTATTATTATTATTATTATTATTATTATTATTATTATTATTATTATTATTATTATTATTATTATTATTATTATTATTATTATTATTATTATTATTATTATTATTATTATTATTATTATTATTATTATTATTATTATTATTATTATTATCATTATTATTATTATTTTTATTAATATTAATATTATTATTATTTTTATTATTATTATTGTTATTGTTATTGTTATTATTATTATTATTATTATTATTATTATTATTATTATTATTATTATTATTATTATTATTATTATTATTATTATTATTATTATTATTATTATTATTATTATTATTATTATTATTATTATTATTATTATTATTATTATTATCAATTGATAGAATTAGAAAAGGTACCGAGAAAGTGATTGGTGAAGAACAGTGTGGGTTCAGGAAAGGAAGAGGATGTGTGGATCATTTGTTTGTGGCAAGACAGGTGTGTGAGAAGTTCTTTGAAAAAAGTAGGGACACTTTTGGGGTTTTTATGGACATAGAGAAAGCGTATGACAAGGTTCATAGAGAGGGGTTATGGAGTGTGTTGCGACAGTTTCGAATTAGTGAAAGTTTGTTGAATGCGGTGAGAGTTTTTACATGTATAGTAGAGCATTTATGAGAGGTGGAAATGGTATGAGTGATTGGTTTGAGGTGAATGTAGGGTTACGTCAAAGTTTTGCAATGTCGTCATGGTTGCTTAATTGTATATGAATGAATTGGTAAAAAAGTAAATGGAAGAGTATTAGACAGAGGTTTGGAACTAGTAGGTGGGGATAGAATGTTGTGGAAATTGAATCATATGATACTGTACTGGTGGCTGATGCTGAGAATGAACTAATTCATATGGTAACTGAGTTTGGTATGGTGTGTGAGAGAGGAAAGTACTGGTGAATATTGATGAAAGTAAAGCCATGAGATGCCCTAGGAGTGATAATGTTGGCAGTTTGAGTGTTGGAGTGAATGTTGAGTTGCTTGAAGAAGTTGAGAGTTTTAAGTATTTGGAGTCGCATGTATCAAGGGGTGGACGAGTGGATGTAGAGGTAAATCACAGAGTGAGGGAAGCAAGTAAATGCCTATGTGTGTTGAAAAGTGTAATGAGAAATATACATTTGGGAATGAATACAAAGAGAAGCATATATGAAGGTGTGATTGTGCCGACAGCATTGTATGGAACAGAGACTTGGAATGCAAGAGAGGATGAATGGAACATGTTGAAAGTAATGGAGCTGAAGTGTTTTAGAAGTATGATTGGTGTATCTAGAATAGATAGAGCAAGAAATGAGGATGTCAGGCAGAGATCGGGTGTTGAAAGAAAGCTGTCAGAGAGGTTAGATCAGAGAGTGTTGAGTTGGTTTAAACACATGGGAAGGATGAGGGATGAACGAATCATGAAAAGAGTGTGGAGTGCAGAAGCGATATAAATTATATCAAGAGGGAGACCTAGAATGAGAAGGATAAATGGTATGAAAAGGGCATTGAATGCATGTGAAATGTCAGTGCATCAGGGAAGAGTGCATACAATAGATAGGAATGAGTGGAGAAAGATTGTGTATAGACGACACAGGATTTCTCACACCTGCTAGCTCAGTGAACCGTGATGGGCGGTGTGAGGGCAGTTGACGTGTGATGAAAAGTTGGGGGTAAAACAAGCTGCGTCTATCGAGTCTCTTCGTAGAATATCCATTCCAACCTACCTTGTGGGTGACAAGAAGGGTAGAAGGGGGCGAAATATGGCAACCCTTTATCGTCAAGGAGCTAAGAGGAGTGCTTGAGGTATGTGTGGATCGTAGTGAATGTGTGTTTCTTGGCTCGGCCACCCCCTTTAAGGGGGGACTGGGGCCATATGCATAAATATGCATAATTATCGAACAGATGCAATTAATTAACACATTTTAAAAAAGTCTACTTTTATTATCATTTAATTAATAACGATAATAATAGTAATAATAATAATAATAATAATAATATAATAATAATAATAATAATAATAATAATAATAATAATAATAATAATAATAATAATAATAATAACAATAATAATAATAATAACAATAACATTAATAATAATAATAATAATAATAATAATAATAATAATAATAATAATAATAATAATAATAATAATAATAATAATAATAATAATAATAATAATAAGAATAAAAAATAATAGTATTAAAAATCTACTTCTTCATCTACATCTTTTCCCACTTTTATGTGGGGTCAATGTTTCTGGCTAGCGTTCTCCACATGTTTCTGTCCCATACCTCATCACCCAACAAACCATCCACCTACGCTTTAGTCTCCCCCTACTTCTCCTACCCTGTATATCCATTTCCATCACCCTCCTCCCAATATACTGTTCATCCCTCCTAACGACATGACCATACCATCTTCGTCTACTTTCTTGTATCTTATCTGATATTTCTCTAACTTTTGAGGTACCTCTAATTACCTCGTTTCTGATCTTATCGCTTCTTGTCACCCCACACATCCATCTCAACATCCTCATCTCTGCCACATCCAGATTTTTCTCTTGTGTCTTCTTTATTGTCCATGTCTCTGCTCCATTCATCGTCGCAGGTCTCACAACTGTCTTATGCACTTTACTACTCAACTTAATCCCTATTCTCCTGTCGCACAGCACCCCAGACACTTTCTTCCAGTTCTTCCATGCCGCTTGTATTCTGTGGGTTATTTCTGTCTCTAGGTCACAATCTTCTGCTACTGTTGATCCCATATACTTGAACTTTTTAAATCTTTTCAACACCTCCCCCTGCAAATTGACCTCCCCATCCTCATCATCTCTCAACCTTAAGTACTCTGTCTTCTTCCTGTCTATCCTCCATCACTCTTCTCCACTCCTCAAGCTTCTCGAAAGAGCATACACCATGGTGACTGATCTCTAATACTCGGTGTTACTACATCCAAGACCAGATCAAATAGATAGGGACTCAAAGCAGACCCTTGATGAAGACCAACATTTACTGAGGGACTTTTCGTTAAGCCCACAATGCTCTTAACATTTGCCTCTGCCATCTCATACATATCTTGGATGATTCTTACTTATATCTCCGGGACTCCCTTTTCTCTTATACACCTCCACACCTCTTGACGTGGTACTCGATCATATGCCTTTTCCAGATCAATAAAGACCTTATGCAGTCCTTTCTGTTTCTCCCTATGCTTTTCCATCATTTGTCTGAAGTTAAATATGGCATCCACTGTGCCTCTTCCAGGCATGAATCCAAGCTGTTCATCCCCAATTGTCGCTACCTCTCTGAGTCTCCTCTCTATGATCTTCTCCCATATCTTCATAGTATGACTTAACAACTTTATACCTCTATAGCTTCCACACTCCTGAATGTCTCCCTTCCCTTTATAGATTGGGATGATTAGGCTTCCTCTCCACTCCTCTGGCATCTTTTCCTGACTAAAGATCTTTTGCATTAAGTCCCACAAGATATCTACGCCTTCCTCTCCAAGACTTCCATACCTCCACTGGCATTTTATCAGGTCTTGCTGCCTCTCCATTTGTTGTTGTAGCTGCTTCATTTGGAAGTCCATCTTCGAATACTGCTCTTGGGTTCTCTTCATTTAGTAATCCTCCAAAATAAGTTTCCCATCTGCTTTTTATTTCATCCTCTTCTGCTAGGACTACTCCATGGCTATCCTTTATTTGTCTTACTTGGGTCAAGTCCTTGGATGCAGCATCTCGGGCTTGGCAATTTGCCATATTTTCTTCTCTCCTTCTGGTATTTCCAGCTCTTCATAGACTTCATTGAATGTCTCTGCCATTGCTATTGCTTCTGCTCTCCTTGCCTCCTTCTTTGGCTGCTTGTACTCTTCTTTATCCTGCTCCAGGCCTGATAAATCTGAATTTTTCTTAGCTTCTCTCTTGTTCTTCACCCATTCTTGCACTTCCTCATTCCACCACCATGACTCTTTATCATTTGGGGGTTTCCTTCCTGATGACTTTCCAAGTACCTCCTCATCAACCCTCAAAATCACCTTACTATTCTCCGTCCACCATTCTTGTACATCTTCATGCAACCTTATCGCTTCCAACACTCTTCCCTTAAACATAGCTCTCAGCTGTGCATCTTTCAATCTCCACTACTTTATATTTTTAGTCCATCTTCGGTTTCTTACTTTTCCTACATTTCCTGAGCCTGCAGTCAGTTACTACTATCCTATGTTGCACTGCTACACGCTCCCCATTTATCACTTTACAGTTGCTAATCTCATTCAGGTGGTCTCTCCTACACAACTATAAATCTATCTGACTCTCCCTCCCACCACAACTGTATGTAATCAATTTGTTTTCCTTTTTCTCAAAGAATGTGTTCACCAATGCCAGATCAACTGCCACTGCAAAATCAATCACTCTCTCTCCCCCATCATTTCTCTCACCCAACCCCCAGCCCCCATGAACTTTATCTACCCCAACCCTCCCAATTCCAAAGTGGCTATTTAGATCTCCTCCCAAAATTACTCTCTCCCTTATAGGAATTGTTCTAAGCTCCTGGTCCATCTCCTCCCAAAATACATCCTTCTCCTACACTGTACAACCACTTTGTGGGGCATAGGCACATATCACATTGACTACCATTTCTCCCAATCTCAGCTTTAAAGCTCTATCTATATTAATAATAATAATAATAATAATAATAATAATAATAATAATAATAATAATAATAATAATAATAATAATAATAATAATAATAATAATAAAAATAATAATATTAATAATAATAATAATAATAATAATAAT
>JAXCGZ010000499.1:7500-10000 GCA_037179515.1 Halocaridina rubra | reverse complement strand
AATTAATATTGCCTATTTCCAGCATCAGTTTCGAAACATCACTGAAAAAATTCCAGTTTATTTATGTCTTTTTTTTTTCATATACAGACTTAAAAAGAGTGCTGCGTATTCAAACACTGGCCTCACATGACAAACATATATATTTCTGAATATATCTTTTTCCCTGTTTCTGAAGACTACCCCTTCATTTGCTAAGAATGCATATGAAGCCTTTACTATAATATTAATATACATTTCTGGAGACAAATCAGCCAATATGCCACTAGAGATCTAGTGGCAAATCTGCCACTAGATCTCTCTCATTCTCGGTCTCTTGAAGTAAAATACACCTGCTACTGAGTGCCCAAACTTGGGCCTCCTTTCACAAACCCATTCTCAGCAACTTTCATTTTAAAATATTGAATTTCATTAGCCATTTTTCTGACCATTCATACACACTATTTATTTCTTCCTGAAGTTCTCTACCACTGTTCTCGTCTTTTGTTCCCTCCACAATCTCGGCATCATTTACAAGCATATTATAAAATGCATTTTCAGAATTCACATATTCAAGGCACAATGGCCCTAAAATGAACCCTGTGAAACCCCACTACTAACCTTACTCCAGTCAGACACTGAGTGTCTTACTCTAACCTTCTGTTCCCTTTCTTCTAAGTAAGTATTTATACACCTCAAAGCCATTTCCACCTGTTCTTGTAATTACTTGCAGCTTCTTAATAAGTCTCCCATGTTGGACCGCATCAATTGCCTTATGAAAGGCATCACTTTCTTTTAAGACATGGCTTACCTAATGATAAAATATATTAAGTTTGTTACTGTAGATCTACCTTTTCATACTCTTACCCTCTGTTTCCTCCTTCTACGTAAGCTTTTATGCATTCCATGTCATTTCCACCTATTCTTGTCATTGCTTGCAACGTCCTAATAAGTCTCCTATGTTGGACCATAACAAATGCCTTCTGAAAATCTAAGAATATGCAATCTACCCAGACATATCTTTCTATTCAGAGCTAACTTATCCCATGATAAGTTTCTAATAAGTTTATTATTGTAGATCTGTCTTCTCTGAAGCCATGTTGTCTCACTTACAAAAAGTTTAAGAGCCACAAGTGAAGAGAGATATGTTTTCTTAGTAGTTTCTCCAAAACTTTGCAAACTATTCTGGTCAAGGTAACCGGCCTATTGCTTAGTGCTGTGTCTCTCCTTCCCTTTCTTTAAGATAGGTACCACGTTCTCTTATTTCCAGCACCTTGGAATCTCTCCGTCGACTTTTTAAATATGATACACTGCCCAACCGATATTGACTAAGCACACTTCATAGCACCCTTCTTAAACCCTTTCCTTTAAGGGCATCTAACTCCATATCGCTTTGCATACCTTTGTAGCTGAAAAGATGATGTTGTCTAATACCGACCCATGAAGTCTTCAATGTAGAGAACTTTGGCATGAGGGTGAAAACACAGCAAGGACTCATGGTGAGAGGACAGATATTTATAGAAGGACACAAAGTCAGTGAAGTTAGGTGGTCAGTAGCAGAAGCAAAGG
The DNA here is from genome assembly GCA_037179515.1 of Halocaridina rubra. Lineage (NCBI taxonomy): Eukaryota > Metazoa > Arthropoda > Malacostraca > Decapoda > Atyidae > Halocaridina > Halocaridina rubra. Next base: position 8,455 of record JAXCGZ010000499.1, on the reverse strand, counting down.
AATATAGCGATAGTAAAAAGGTAGATCTTAAGGCAGAGAACATCGAAACTGGGAGATTCATAATCCTTGAGCCATTCAGATGAGCCTCTACTGTCTCACTCAAATATCTAAATAGAGTGATGGGTTAATGATTTTGTGGGTCATCGAGTTTAATATTGGGCCTGTTCCATACAGCTAGCTGGACCCTGCAGGTACAAGTAGAGTTTGTGAGGGAGAGCAGAGCCTGCTCACAAATGGGTCGGAAGATTTTGAATAATGTTGTAAGTGATTCTGTCTGTCCATAGGGCAGTCTTCTTGTAGTACTTGTTTTCTCCTCTCAGCTCAATAAGGGTGAAGGAGATGTCACATCTATTTTGTTCTTTGCAGTCTTTTACAATCCTGCCCCATCTTTACCCACACAGCTGCTGGAGCTTCCGCACTGTGTAAGGGAGTTATTCCGAGTCAGCTTTCAGTGAACCTGATGGAGATTCTCTCCACCTCAGTGTGAGGATTCTTATGAGGGAAGTCCTCTGTTATACTCCCTATGTTATTTATTTTTTTTTTATTTTTTTCCACATATGAGCTGCTGTTGTGCAAGTCTTAAGTATAGAGAACCAATTAGGCCATATCCTCTTCTTGATTGCCTTGATATCTGAGTCAACCTGTTCTTCTACTGTTGAAGAACTTGAGAAGACTATTAAGTTGGGAGTTTCTGGTAATGTTAAGTTATTTATTCATCTTCTTATCTTTGTCGTAGTAATATCAACTGTCATGTGACTGAAGTGTCTATGCCTGCAAAGTGGATTTGAGAACTTAGGGAGTCAGATGCGGCTCGAGTGGCGACCAAGTCTGCCTCTGCTTGATGATTGCTCAGAGGAAAGTTCTACGTCTAGTACTATTATATGTATTTCAAAGCTTACTCAGTTGACTATGTTGAAATTACATCAAGGTGTGTGGTTGGTAGTACATATGCAGC